>ML994272.1:0-24190 GCA_010093945.1 Delitschia confertaspora ATCC 74209 | reverse complement strand
CCCCCCCTCCCCTGGGGTACAAAGCTAAACACGAATCACGTTTCAGACAAGCCATTCCTTTGTAGTTGCTGCTTTTGACGAGTGGGATGAAAGACTTTTTCACTTTATTAGCTGTATCTATGAGCAATCTGGGCCTTTAGGTACTTATTCCTCAAGATTGATTGCGGTACCTGAATGCCAATGCTCGCTCTCGTAAGGCTGAGATAACCGTTGAACGCCTCTTTACAGCCCCGCATAAGCCAAGGAAGCTTGCGACGTTCTCGCCTAGTACAGATGTCTTCGTTGAGACATCTGCTATATTTATATCCTCAGGCGCGCGGTTGTCTCAGTTCACAGGTGGTGGTCGACAGGATCTCGGATTTGTGCATGAAAGACTTGGAGTTATTGAAAGCTCCTTGAAGCAGCTTCTAGCTGAATATATACTCATATCCGGCCATCTATCAATCTATTCAATCACTGCCCTCGCTCACCAGGTCCTATTGTTCTAATGCTCACAACAACATATTTCTCATGCACCACCATCTTTCAAGTCTCCTATGATGCCTCTGAACGGTTATATAGTGACGCATGAACCGGTGTCTCTTGCTGCCGCAAGTGCATCTAAGAGAAACATGTTAGCCAAGATCCCTCCAAACGCTTCAATAAAATCCTTGTTTTATTCAAGGTCTCAGACATCCAAGGAAGGTATTCACTTTCATCGCCGTCTGAAATAGGTTCGTGTCGACGGCTCGAAGTGGAAACTGCGAATAGTGTGGTTGTCTTCATCATAGACCTTCTCTCTCGTCCCCATTTAAAAGAAATAAAAGACGTACCGATTATAAAAGGAGTGGTGGGCGCGCCATAATTCTACATACACCACCACAAATCGTGTGGTTGAGGGTGAAATGCAGACCTTTGGCGCGCGTTGGAAGTTGCAGAAAGTTTGAAGCTCGACGGAAAATTTATGGACGATCCGGAGCGGCGCCACTATATTCCGAAGACGCCAAGAGGAAGCTTGTGCGCAGGCGGTTTCGCAGGGCATATGGGGCACGTGATCGAAGATTCACCCTTTGGACAAGGAGTAAAGCCATCTAAGTGCGGTGTTGGGGACGGCAAATTGGTTTTAGTTGCAGTAGCGCATGGAATATTCATAGAGCGTATGTCTACATAGCCTCTACAACCCTGGGTCGCGGTACAAATACAACCGCTCAAACAAGGTAATCCAGTCAGTCCCAAATCAAGCCCCATTACGACTCGTCAACTCCATGCTTAATCCGACAAATTGCAGCACAAATACCAGAATTCACAAGGTTGTTGTTTAACGCAAACGGACCATGGTATAACAACTGTGCAGTTTACTGCTTGCTACAAAGTTCACAGAATGACCACAAGGCACTGAGATTTCCAACTGCTCAAAGCAAATTCCATAAGAAGTTACTATACCTAGTGAGCTTACATGTAAAATGCAGAGCCCAGTAGAAGCAGGTCTCACTCACTCGATTTACGACTGTGCAGTGCTTGCAAAACAGATCTTGATCCCGCTTCAAAAGCCTTCCATACCCCCCATAATCCCCATCCCCTCATCATCTCCATTATCCATCCCTCCACCGCCCATATCCATATCGTCGTCCTCCTGTTCCCGCCGTGACAACTCTTGCTTCTCTTCTTCGCTTAGTCTTGCCTTCTCGGTTGCCGCAATCCGCACGCTTAGTGGCCGACTCTGCATATAGCTCTCCATGTAGCTAGCACCTAGAGAGCTTGGATAGCCGTAACTACCCCTCTGGTTGACGCTGTCGATGTTGGAACCCGAGAAGCCGCCTACGTAGCTGGACTGCGGTCCGGGAACTGGGATCGGGTCGTTCATTTCTAGCTCAGCAACGGCAATGGGCGAGGTAGCGTAAATGTGTTCGGAGGTGGAATAGGGAGGGAGGTTGGCTGGTGTCTCAATGGGTGGAGAGGGATCAAGAAATGTTCGTGTTGCTGTTTGCGGAGGGGGAGGCTCAAGCGGGGGTGGGGATGCGGCAAGGTCGTCGTCCCGCATTATTGAGTCAAGAGTTACAGGTAAGGGGAGGCTATGGTTAACGGGCTTGTGTTCATAATGAGGTAGAGGTTCCAGTAGGCGCGGATCTAGTGCTGATTCATCTATTTGTGAGGTAGAAGCGGAGGAACTGGAATATGCAGCTTCTGACGGCGCGCTCGCCGCAAACATGATATTATCGGAAGGATGTACGATCTGGTTATCAATCACCAGCGAAACTCGTTTCCGGCGTTCTCTCGGTGTATTCGGGCGGCGTAACGAAGATTTCTTAATGGATGGGCGCCTCGGCTTTATATCTTTCTCTTTCTCTGGGTGTTGTCTACTTTGGCTACCCTCTTCACGACCGAGACCTTCAGCGACGCTCTGTAACTTCCCCGTGCCTATTTCTTCGCTTCGGCTTCGAGATCTCTGATGCCCTGTCACTGTCTCAGCATCTTTACCTGGACTCGATGACCTCAGATCTGAACTCTTAGCTGTTTCAAGTGCTCCCTCATTGCTCCTCGAGCGGGACCGCTTCTTCTTCGGTGGTGAGTCATAATGGCCTTCTAATAAGGGGAGAAAGAAAGGAGTAACCACCCCGCGGAGCTCTTGTTCTCGTTTCTGAACACGTGTATGCTTGATACGTCTCGCGGCATCCTCTTCGAATTCAGACGTCTCAGTTGGTATGTTAATTTCAGGGTTTATCGAAACTGGTGGTACAGCTGATGTCGGAGATTGAAGGTGATGAGCGGAATTCGCATCACCCTCAGACTGTAAAGTGGCTCCATTCATAGCCTGCCTTTGATCTAGCAGCTAGGCTTGTTAGTACTCCAACCCCATATTTCGGAGGAAACTGGAATATGAAAGGTACCTCTTGCTCATACTTGTGTAGTTGATCCTGCTTCTTCTGAATATACCTGTGGATGTCGTCCTCCAGTTTTCGCTTTTTCTCCTCAATCTTTCGTATCGTATCTTTGAATTCTGCAGTCGAGAAGTCCGGACTATCGGGAAATCTAGTATCGATTTCCAGAAACATTTATTAGATATTTAGTCCTCTGGCGGGCGAATGACGCTGTCACGAGAAAGGTAGTAGCCCAAAGGACGAGGTAGTGAACGAGTACCGCGCCTCTGGGACGCAGGCGGAACAGCTGCAGCGATAAACGCGGGGGTACGGCAATGAACCTAAAAGACGGCAACGAAGTCAGTCTCATATACGCATCATATAGATAGATATATATATATATATATAAAAAGCAGCTAGGTTACCGGTTGAGGGCGAGATCGCCGGAGAGATGCTGATACCTCGTCTATGCGACTCATCCGGGCCCTGAGGAAAGATTAGGAAGGCGGTGATATGATCCGGTGACTCGTCTGGTTCGTGGCTGCGTCAGTCACGGGAGGCCGTTTTGAGTACCGGGGGTGGCTGTTGGCTAGAGATGGCTTCGTCCGTCGGCAGCTGAAAGCTCGAGCTTCGGGAAAAGAGCGGAGAAGCAGACAGCCCTTAACAGATCAACAATTGAAACCGAGGCGCTGAGGAAGCAGTGGAGCAGTACCAAATAAACGAGTAAAAAGTATGTTTGGGAAAGGTGAATGTTGTCTGGAAAGATGATGGGCCGGAGAGATAGTTAACGAAATACGTTTGTGCGGGTCACAGGTATCGGAGTCAAGTCGGACGCTGTGAGGATGATGAGTGGTTCGGAGGGGCAAAGCTCAAGCCACCGTTCTATTTGGAAGCAGCCTAGTTGGTACTGACTAAGCCGTGGGGGTGACCGGATTTAGCCCAAACCTTAAACGGGCCGACGACCTTCCATTCACGATTCACGGCCTCAGGCCTCCGCATCGCAAGCACAACAGCCAGGCAGACGCCAGTCATGCTGATTCTCACCACCAACACCACGTTTCTCCTCATACCAACGTGTAGCACTGCATTAAATACTGCATTAACCTTCTGCATCTCAACCCTTAATATCCACCATCAAGGTCTCCAGCGCCGTATCCGCATCGGCTAAATCTATTATCATGTCCACATGTGATGCCCAACTCCTCTCAAAGCTTGGGACAAGCTCCCAACAAATACGATAAAGCTCCATATGGTATTTCGGCACGAGCGCTGCGTCATGCGCTGATCTGCTTGCATGGGATAAAAGGCTCAGAAAGGGGGTTTCTAGAATGCGCATATGTGGTTATCCGAATCCTCATACTATACCGTATTCATCCATCTCAGATCCCTTAACCATGACATGACAGAGACCATGTCACTGCATGCTATGAGGCGTCCCTGCCAAGTCTATTCGCAGGGCCATGCAGTGTTCGTGTAGTTCATCTAGAAAGTTAGATAAACCTAAATAAACCCCAGACGGGGCAGACAGTGCAGATAGGGCAGACGGGGCGCACGGAGGTGCTGATACGGCAGCCGGGGAACGAGATTAGGAAAGCGAACCGTTTCCATTACTACGAATGCATCGACTACGAATGCGCTGACTATGAATGCGCTGACTATGAATGCGCCGAGTACGAAGGCGCCGACTCATAGCCCCTCCTTACCTTTAGCAAAACCAATCCCAACGATGCGTCCAAATTCTAAATTTCCTTATTCAAACCATCTTTCATGCAACTCTTCCATAAATTTCAGATCCACATTAACAAAGCTCTTCCAAAAATCAATCTCCAACCTCCAAGGCTTCGTCTGCACCACAAACGTCGCCGCGCTCGCCAACATCCTCAAATCTTTCTCATCCTTACCCATCAAGAAAATCACATCCGTCGCCGCAATCGCCTGATCCTTGAACGCATGTCTGGCCGCCTTGATCCTCGAACTTGTCTGTTGATGTACCGACCATTCCGAGAACGGCATATCCTTCGGCATGAACCGGAACTCCCATAAACGGCCTCTGTCGTCGAGGAAGGTGCTTAGGATGCGGTTTTCGTAGGAGAACAGGAGGGGATAGAAGTGTGGCGCAGACCAGAGGCGAAGAAGGGCGAAGCGGGCATTGGGGTTCATTTGAGCAAAGGTTCGGGCGCGCATTAGCATGTAGTCCCTGTCATACGGTGCTGGGTCTTCGAGGGCCATTTTGGGTTTCATGTGCGGGACGTGGAGGCGGTAATCGAGATAGAGGTCCTCTCGGCGACCTGGCTCCGAACTGGCGACGGCGATACCAGAAAATTCTCGCATGTAGGAGGGTGTAATTATGCCGGATCGGTAAACTCGAGGGTATGTTAGTTGCTGACTAAAACGCAAAAGGGGGTTGAGTCTTACGCCGCATGATGATAGGGCGTACAATCACACTCCATTCCCTAGGATAGATGTCATGCGCATTCGTACCCTGTTCTCGACCGTTGTCTTTAAGCAGCTTGTCCCATTCGGCCCAGAGCTCTTTCGGCATTGTCTTGTTGCTCTTCCTAGTCCTGCGGTCCGGTATCTGTTGCGCTCGTTCCGTCTGATTTAATAAGAGGGAATCCTTCTCAAAAAAACGACCGTAGTCCGAGCTGAGAAAGGCCTCCGCATCATCGAAGAAGAGAGAAACAGCAGCATGTGCCATGAATGCATCTGTAACAATCCTTCGTTCCTCAGTGATCAGTTCCGCATCGGGATCCATAAGGGCTAACAGCTCAAAAGGGCCCGTAGTTATTCGGTCCATCAAGAAAAAATCCATTCTCACAACCATCAATTGCAGCTCGAAGAGTTTCGCGGCAGCCCCCGGCTCCATGTCCGCCTTGTGGAAACATTCTTTGAATACTATACTCTCCGTTACTAAAAGCTTCTCCGAGATAGATACACAGGCAGACGGAGAACTCACTTTTGGACTTTTCACGGTCTATATGTCTTAAAAAGTCTGCTTCAATGTTCTCATGGCGGGTATCGCTAAGAGCGCTTTGGCTCATCAAGCTAAAGCGGCAAGCCCCGATTAGATCGCGGTCACTATTCCTGATGCTTTTGGGAAGCTGGGAGTAGAGACTGCGATTCTGGTTCCTCAAGATACCAAGGAAGTAGTCGGGTCTGATGTTAAAGGATAGGGACTGTTTGAAATTATTGGTCAGTAGCTCTATTGCCGCATGTACGTCGCCTTCAGGCGGCGTCGAAGCGGAATCCATCTCGTACCCATAACCTTCCATCTCGTCCTCTTCGGTTTCCCAACTGCTGTCACCATCATCGTCCTCCAACTCCGAAGTGTCATACTCATCCTCTGACAATGTATCGTCGGTATCTGCATCTTTGACCCACCGGCGGAGATCGATGGGTGGTTTGGATTCGAATTTCTCCATGGCGTTCATGTGCTTCTTATACAGATTGTTCTTCAACTTTCCGGCCGCTTCCATCGGGAAGAGATAAACATCTTCTATTTCATCTGCTTCGCTGTACTTGTGCGAGGTCATAATGCCATGGGTACCCTCGTCGATTTCTCCAGTGTCAGGAGACCATTTGACCACACCGGACGTTGAATTGTTTATATCATCCCAAATGCTATTGACTTTCTCACCAGGCCGTATGGTGCGCGCTCTCTTTGTTTCCGGGTCCCTTGTTATTGTCTCAATGATTGGCCTTGCAAGGCTAAAACAGTCCTTTTGATCCCGGACGCGTAAAGCTCGCATGAGAGTCTGATCCTGTCAACGCCATGAAACTCCCGCACATAAGGGCATTCTTACCTCTTCTATCTTCGACTGCAGGCGGTAGTAGGATCGGCCTGGAAGGGCATCCCAAATATAGACATCGTAATGCTCCACGAAACTGAAATGCCACTTCCGCATTGCGTCCATCCGTTCGAAAAAGGATGTCCCAACTTCTTCGAGGACTTCGTACTTAGTTTTTGTAGCTCGTCCCCAGCCACTTTTCTCACGTACAAGCCACAATTCACTTGTGGGTGGTTTGATAAGTGTTCGTCCAGTTTTGGGGTCTCTTACAAGAGCAATGACCTCATAGGTCTCCATTGTTAAATACTCAATAAACCGACGGGTGACAGGGTCATTGCGTTTGACATGACCACATACGAAATTCCTAACTTCCAAAAACTGATGGGAGCGGCGAGCCATGCCACGACTTCCGGTTTGGAAGTAATGCGTAAGCTTAGACGCTTTGTCGCTGAGAAAGTATGGGATAAACCCCTGTTACCTATTAGATTTACCCATTATTCGCCGGAAAGACAACATCCTACCAGTATTAAGAGTTGTTGCCTCATCAAATCGCCAACCCATATGGTCCATTTCGACGCCGGGAAGTAGTGATGAACGCATAAGATACTCAACTCGTAAAACTCCTCCCAATTACGGCAGAGTTCGATGGCATCATAAAGATCGGAGTCTTTTGCAATGACAGAGAACTGGAGCCAGCCTCCCCTACCAAGAGCCTTTTCCGAGGGGTAATTGTACATGTATCTTCCACTGTTTGCTTTAGTTATATTCACCAATGCAAACACTGAACAACCCACCAAATCTTGATCCGCATCTTCTTGGGTTGGTCTTGATTGTCGTTTGGAAGTTCGCCTGAGTTGGTGGGGGTTTCGTCTGATACAGTAAGTGCACGCCTACCCATACGTTTCCTCATCGCGGATTCTTCGCGCTTAGTTTGATACTTCTCTGGTATATCATTGCGACGACGTTTGAATGTCAGCATACCCTTTTCCCCTCTCCTGTCTTCGTCCTCGTCATCTTCTTCCTCTTCGCTTTCTTGGTCTTCTTCAAAGTCCTCTTCGGCTTCTCCCCGCACAAAGTCCGCGCAGGCGTCCCGGACGTCTTGAAGTTTAGGGCGTTCTAGTTTCAGACACAGATCTCGTAGGTTTTCTCCTGTTACCAACTCGTTATCCAGGAACTCCTCAATGGAATTCGCTTGCAAAGCGATCGGGAAGAGAGAGGCGTGGGCCAACAGTAGCCGACAGAATAACAAACTCTTGATTTCGGCCACCTCTTCGAGGAGAACCTCGATTTCGTCATCGGGGATCGGTGGAACCTTTGCGTCTATACTCATAGGACCCTCACTTCCGGCAAAATACCAGCCAGTGGGTCGTTCAAATTTGACGCCTTTGCGTAACCGCTCCCTCATCTGACTTTTTGTCTCCATTTCAATTGTGCCAGGTCCACGGCCTTCGGAATAGGGCTTTTGGGGTTCTGATAGCCTTTTCAGCTCTGAGTTAGCCTTCTTTGTCCTCTTTTTAGCGCTCTTTGACAAGGGCTTCTCTCCAAGCAGTTGCCTGGAGTCTAAATTCATAGCTTCGGGCGTTTCCCCGGGTTTCTCGGAGATGTCGGTTGGACCCGTATCCCCCTGATCCTTGAGCATCAAAAAGTAATTGATGAGATCAACATAGTTTTCTCTCTCGTCTTCGTAAACGTCTTGAACGGGATCCCAGCTGTCCTGAGCTTCCTCAGACATCTCTAAAAGCCGTTGATGATACACTTCCTCCAAGAACGCTTCTTGACGTTTCTGTTCTTCTTTTCTCTGGACTTGACGCTTGTGGCGCTCGACCTCTCTTTGATGTCTCTTGAAAAGGAGTGCTTCAAGCTTGACTTTCTGGCTCTCGTTCGCGCGTCGCTGCTCTTCGTCTTCTTGACACTTTCGGACCCACTGTAGCCACTCTTTGTTTTTATACATTACCGTTGCGGCTCTCTTGCCCAGTCTTTCGAGCGCTCTACCAATTACATGTCTCTCGTTTTGGAGAGAATTGATGTACTTTTCATGGCCGTAATCGTAGTCTATAGCAAAGAAATGATTATGGTGCAGTCGTCTTGCTCGAACAACACGTTCCAGAAGGTTGTATTTTTTGAAGAGGTACCCATGTAGCTCACGTAGTTGGGCTTCTGTATCAACATCGTTGAACTCCTGTACAACCAGAGAAGACTTTGATTGGGCAAAATATGCTGGTGGTGAGGCTGATAAGGAGTCCAGTTGTGCATTCCGTCTCTTGTAACCTCTATAAAGTGCTTCGACATTGTCAATAGGAAGTACAGTGGTTAAGCAGCTCAATTCAAGCCGGATAAACTAATATACCTTGACACTGCCTCGAATGAAACCCGCATAACCGCCCATCTAGAGACGTAGCAGGTTTATCGCAGGAAGTTTGCCCAGACGAGTCCGAAAGCAGCCGTGCTTTGCAAACTCCGACCATGATGAGAAGACGAAAACGATGCCCGTGCTAGTATTAAAAAAAAAAAGAAATAAGTAAGAATTGCGGCCTTATCTGCGTAGCGTAATTCACGAATCTAACAAGTTATGATAAATGCAAACTGGAGCTAAAGAAAGAAGCGACTCGGAAGATAGTAGTAGAAATGCGGAAGTAGAAAGGTGGTGTTGTGCGTCGGAAAGCTACAGAGCATCTAAAAGGCGTGCCGTCGCATTCCCTTGAAGATCAGCTCCCCGCAGATCGTGGGGTTAGTCACGTGATGGCCAACGCGTCGTTAGCCGCGTAGTCCCATGATCTCATCTATAAAGCGGCGTCATCATGTATCTAAAAGGTAAACATACATGTGAAATGAGCATATAAGAAAATCCTATAGAGGGTCTTATTGCCCCCTTCTAATTGTGAAGCTATAATGGTATCAAGTACATGTGCAAAAAGCGATAAGAGGAACTTCTGAAATCAATTCCCAGTGGAACCAGCTTTTCCCTCCTTTTCATCATCGTTGTCTTTGCTTTGCTCCTTCTTTTTCTCCTCCCATTTTTTCTTCTTCTCCAAGAGTTTTTGCAGGTTCTTTGCGCTGTTGAACACACCCCCAGTATTTGTTCCACAAGCTGCGCAAGATGGATCCTTCCGATACCGTTTCAAGGCGCAAGCTTCACAGAAGTAGTGCTGGCACTTGGTGACAATTGGGGCTTTGTAGGACTTCTTGCATATGATGCAAGCGAACGGTATCTTCTCCAGCATCGAGAAATCGACACCGTCTTCGTCCTTCTCTCCGTCGGCATTGCGATTTGCGGAAGAGACAATAGTGCCACCTTTCTTTGCCCCACCTGACATTTCCCATTCGCGATCTAGTTTCCAGCCTGCCGCATAGTCCTCACGCGCGTGTAAGAATTTACAGTTGTCTCCAAAGCCACAGAAGCCTGTCTGTTTGTAGTCCTTGCATACATCCGGTGCATAATCGGTAATGGTGATAGTTCGAACGTTTGTGGAGGTCTTTTGAGGCCCCATCTGCCGACTTGGAGCGTCTGGATTCTTCTTGATAAGAGATTCAGGCTTTGAACGGGTGGTCCCTAAAAGATTTTTGGCACTCAGAGCATCTTCGGTGTTTTCATCGTACCAGTTCGACTGCTTGGTGGCATCGTTGCTGGCTTCGATCTTCGCTGAGCGGTCAGCATCAAATTTTGTTGTGCCTTCGTAAGATGTTTGCGCCTTTTGGTCCGCTGACGACACCTTCAGGATTTTGCTGGCGGTTTTCCGCCTTTTTACAACACGACCATCGTTGTCCTCGACGTCTGAGCCGGAGGAATCTGAATCTGACCGGGCTGGAGCTGCTTTGCGAACAACGCCTTTCGGGGTGCGCTTTTTGAACACGAGTGCTGGCGCATCCATTGTGGGTCGATGTTGCAAGTTAGTTGGTGAGGTAGAGTGGTAGGAATTATTCAGAGTGAGGTCTGGGGAAAGATATCGCCAAGCTGTGTGATGGTCGATTGATCAGCCACATTAATAAGCGGCCAACGCACCGAGGTGTGGCGAGTAAGAGGCTAACCGAATTTGGATGACGATCTTGTATCTTCAATTCGTGTCCCCTCACTGCTGGGACAACGAGTTTGGAGTTGCATTCACTAAATCATATGCATTATCACAACCTTCCTCGCTATGAAACCGAATTATTGAGGAGGAAAGGTTTCCAAATCTTTCTAGAAAGGAGACTCTTCCCTAAATCCAAGAAGCCTTGTCAATGATCAGCAATGCGAGGAGCCGCCGTTATATTGTTGTTCAGTTCGCGTTTCATCTCACCCAATAATGATAGTCTGTAAAAACGCCAAACTCAGGTGCATTCTACCAGTCGTGACGCACGTAGCCACATAACCTCAAGATATACCAGACCACTGATAGCCAAGCATTTATTTGGCGGTGTTTGTGTTGTTGACGTTCACCACATCCAAGATCTTAGCAAAAGCCCGTCCTTTTCCTGCACGGACCCTTGGCTCATCTCCCACTCAAAACAGCGATTGTCCCCTCCACCTTCTCTCTGCCCTCTGCCGTTCCCTTCCCTTGTGTTCTGTTTCCTTCTTTACCTTTTGTTTAAGCGCTGTCTGGATGAAGCGCATTAATGCGACTGTGTGACTGAGACGCGTCGCTTGTGGTTAATCATTCGTTTTGTATCCTCCGCCCGCTCTTTCTCGCGACTCCTCACCAGCTGTCGCCATTCACCTTCGTGCACATTCCTCCTTGTAACCGTTGTTCCCTAATCTTTGGAATTCTCCTGTTACCCAGCCCTTTGGACCACCTATACCTGACCATCTAGAATACCTCACCTATTATTTATTTTTACCCCCAACGATCCCTCGGTATACCCCTTCCATTCCAAGCCGACCTCATACCCGAGCAGTTCTAAACAAGGCAATGGAATATTGAGCAACTCAACATCCGCAAGCACACATGGCGACCACAGCGAACCCTCCGCCCGGCGCGCTCGCCTTGTCGGACCAGTTTGAAACCGACCCATTCTTTTCTAGCTCGCACGATCCACAAAGGCAGCGATACTCTGCCTTGGACAACCCACAATTCTCTCTATACCTGAATGGATCTCCCTCTCAGGCGAAGAGAGCACTACAAGCCCATTTGACGGAGACTGCGAGAAGGCTACAAGAGGCGTCACACTTGGGGAATGCATTAGTCCAGCAGAAGAAGGACCTTGAGGAGAGGCTAAGGGAAATTGAACAACAGAGGGAGGATAGTGATATTGGCCCAGAGTTGCGTGAAAGGCTGTCCGAGCTTGAGAAAGAGTTCAACGAGGTGGGGAGGGAGACGGCCCGTGTTTTCCTTCCCAAATCCAGAGTTCCCAGCGGAGAAACCGATACCACCGCCAGCGCTTCGGTGTACTCTAGCGAAGCCTTCCAGTCTCCTTCGAAAGTTAGCGTCCCCTCCCGGAAACAACGGAATCAGCCATCGAGCCGGGTCAATGACATTACGTTTGCTACAGAGATTTCAACCTCGTTGCTTGCACAGGTCAAAGAATTGCAGGCTGCTTTAGTCCAGAAGGATGAAGCTCTCAAAGCTGCGAACTTGGATAGGTCTCAACTGGAGATTGAAGTAGAAGGGCTGTCTCAACGTTTACGTGCAATCGATGAGAGCGAGTCGCGGTTGAAGGATGAAAACTGGAGTTTGGAGACCCAGGTTCGTGACCTTGAGGCGTCCACCAAAGCGGCCGCAGACAAGGAGCACCGTCTCAATCAGACTCTAAACATCGCCAAATCGGAGAAAACTTCCCTGGAACGAGAGCTTGAAGAATTAAGACAACTCCATACTAGACTCAGCGAAGAGCACGCGGCCACGACCAAACACCATGAGACTGAAATCTCCGGACTACGGCGCAATGTCACCTTGGCCGAGACGGAACGCGGAGCATTGCAGAGGAAGATTGAAGATCTGGCATCGCAGAACCAAGAGCTTGCCAAAGCTGTTACCTATCGGATGAAGTCGGAGAATCAAGCAGCTATGGACGATACTTCTCCAGAGGATGACGGCGAAACTGCGGATACCATGACACCGGATGGCTCCCCTCCACCTTCGCCAAATAAAGTAACTCCAAGGCATGGACAACTGGAATCTGAGACGTTGAAGCATTCTCTACACCACGCACATCGTATGATCCAGCAGCTGAAAAACAACATACACCGTGAAAAGACAGAGAAGATAGAGCTGAAGCGAATGTTGCAGGATGCTCGCGACGAGCTGGAAACAAGCCGTAATACTACCAACGGTTTCGGCAGTGCAACCAAAAAGAAGAAGGTTGACAAAGATGTGTTTAAGAAGCCTGCTCGCCCGGACCGCCTCGGAGCCTTGAGAACTGGTACCCAAGAAATCATCATGGACGACGATGATTGGGAAGACCATGATGAAGAGATGAGTCCGAGCAAACGGCCCAGACAAGCTGATCGTGTGCCTGGTGCCTTTCCCAGCGGCTTCAGCTCTGCCGTGGAGACCAGCACTGAAGGATTTGAGACTGCTAATGACAATTCGGACGCCTTCGAGACTGCCCATGAACGCGATGGAACCACCACCGAGACTGATGCTTTCCAAACTGGAGCGGAGACTCTGGATGGGGACAGCACTGATGACCTTACTGAGACTGAGGCAGGTCCTTCGGCATCCATCCACGACCGCAGGCCATCCCCCCTGAGCGTGGCTGGCGATCAACGATCATATGAGAGCACGGCATCCACTTCGGGCGATGACGACGACGAGCTGGACATCCGGACACCTGTACAGTCCCAACATCCCCGATATCGCCTCAAGCTGCGAGGGGGTTACCGCCGTTCACTCCCTCGTGCGAGTCAAGAAGTTCTGTTTTCCAATACTCCCCTGGCGGCTGCAGATTCTCCTCCAGGTCTTGCGCAGAGCAACAGCAGCACGCCTGCACAAGGGAAAAGCCTCTTTGCGGAGTTGGGAGATCTTAGCGGTGGTGAGAGCGACGATGGAAGTGCTGTGGAGGGAACGCCAAGCCGATCAAGCCTTCTTCCCCTTGAGTCTTCTCCAGAAACAATGCGGAGATCTGTTGCTCTTGGGCGACCACCTCTGCAGTCTATTCTCAGTCCTCCACCCCAGATGGTGGACAACGGTACAATGACCGATCCGTGGGAGCCTTCTGCACAGCTATCTATAGCAGCAGCTGAATTGCCAGCTGAAATCAACGAGGCGCCGGCAGTCTCTCATGTAGGGGTTGGAACTGAGCCAGCGCCTGCAGTTTCTCACGTAGGTGTTGCAACTCAGCCGGAGACACCCAAGAGGATGGGTATAACATCATTCTCAATGCATGATGTGCGGCCGGTCACACCACCTACCGTCAAGCATACGCCTCTGCTGTTTTCGTCGATTTTGGCTCAGCATACAGCTCCCGAGTTGCCTCAAGTACCTCTTCAACGGCTTGTCTTGTCCTCAATCTCAACACAGGACACAGAGCCACAATCTCCTGCGGTTCGCAAACCCTCTTCTCCGCCGCTACACATGTCTTCCACCGCAGTCCAAACCACAGGGCCTCGGGAACCTCCAATGACCGAAGCAGTCGCGGCAATCCCATCGATATCAGTGCCTGTGCCAACTGAAGCAACAGAGCGCTCAGAGACGCCTTCGCCGGCGTCATTGTATCTCTCGTCGCTATCCACTCAAAGCACCAGCCCTGTGGAGCCACCGAGACCGATCTTGTCTCGGGTGTCAAGTGTCGCCGTACAGCACACCGCGCCTGTAGAGCCTCGGAAACCGTTGTTATCTCGCGTGTCGAATGTTGCTGTACAGCATACTAAGCCTGTAGAACCCCAGAGGCCATTGTTGTCTTATGTGTCAACCGTTGCTGTACAGCACACAGAGCCTGTGGAATCCCGGAAGCCGTTGTTGTCTCACGTGGCAAATGTTGCTGTATTGCATACAGAGCCGCGGGAGAGTACCAAAGCTGTTTCCCACGGGTTCTCAGATGTTATGGTCCTTCAGGATACTCCTCCAGAATCTAGTGTATTATCCTCGGTCGTGCCAAGTTTGAGCAGACCCCAGACTGCTACCCGTGCTCCGTGCTTGGAGCTGTCATTCTCAGGGATTGCCTCTCAACATGTTGAGCCTGAGGAACCTAGAGTGCCTTCAAGACCAGTTACTGCTCACCGAACAGCTCCCGCTGTGGTGACAACGAGAGGGACTGCGGTTCAAACCGAAGAAGAGGAGCCCACGAAACAGGGAATCTCCAATGCGAAATGGGGCTTTTTCAAATCCGTACTGCCTTTGACAAAGGGTACTTCTGAGACAACGACAGAGCAAAAGGATCTCGCACCACCAGTTTCCAATGCAATGCAGGCGGAACGCAACGTAGATAGTACGCTCTCCTCACCACCAAAGGCCTTATGTCCGCCTGTAGTGGACTTTGGCACCCAGACGATGGTGTCTGCACAGCAAATAGATAAGCTACTGTTGATTAGGAGTCAACAACGGCACTCTGGCATTATCGCAACTGCTGGTGTGGAGAAGCAATTGTCCCCGCCAGGCTCCCCAAGGAGAAGTACAAGCGATGTAAACAGAACGCCACGGCGACCTGGGAGTGCTGGAAGTACGCGCTCGCGTGCGGCATCTCCACCACGACTTCCTCCACTACCTTCAGACCACAAGGAGGTAATCGCCGCCGCTGCTCTTAAATCAGGTCCTGTTCTGGTGCCAACTGGTACCGCAGGCTCAATGGGCCCACCTACAGCGCCTGCGTCCGCCTACAAGAAACGACCCCAAACTCCAACGAACTTCAACATCAAGATTTCGACTCCAAGCCATGGGACCACGCCACGGGCCCGCAACCATGTTGGGCGGCACGACACGGGTCGCAGTGGTGCCTCCTCTCCTGTTTCTCGACAGACCTCCGTGTCCTCCTTTGCTTCAGAGATCGACTATCGCTTCAACAACTCTCACGGCCTTTTTGCGCAAGGCGGAATAGATCCTACTACAACAGATCCCCGAATGATTCAAGCGATTACGCAAACCATGATGGGCGAGTTCCTCTGGAAGTATACCAGAAAGGCCGGCAATAGGGGAATGTCTGAAAATCGGCACCGTCGTTTCTTCTGGGTGCATCCATACACTCGCACGTTATACTGGAGCGAGAAAGACCCTGCCACTGCTGGAAAGGACCAGTTGAAGGCCAAGAGTGTGGCTATCGAGGCGGTTCAGGTTGTGACTGATGACAATCCTTATCCTCCGGGTTTGCACCGCAAGAGTTTGATTGTGATTACTCCAGGACGAGAAATCAAGTTTACTGCGCCAACGGGGCAGCGACACGAGACGTGGTTCAATGCACTTTCTTATTTGTTGCTTCGCACCAGTGACGACAAAGACGGTCAAACCACCGTTTCCGAGGACGTGCCGGACTTCAATCCTGCTAATCGCAGCTCATCACGTCAAACAGCACGTTCGCGAACATCAATGTCGTCCTATGTCAGTCGAATTACGTCTTCGCCTCACCATGCCCAGATCCCGACACTCAGACACTCTGTCACGCCAAAACGAGTCGATTCCCCTTCCAAGCATGGATCGATGTCTGGGCGGTTAAGTAGTCTGGGCCAGCGGGCGCTTCGACCCGGATCTTTCTCAAGTCGGCGGAGCAGAGTTAGTGCGCAGTCTCCTTCGATATACGAACGTTCCATTGCCGTTGATTCCGCAGAGGATGTTACACGGGAGATCATTGAGGAACATGAGCGTAGCGCGAGTCGCACCGGCGAGTACCTTGGAATCGAGAACGTGAGAGCCTGTTGCGATGGTACGTTGAAGATTTCTTTTTGCCCAGGGAGCGTATACTAACTACATGGTTGCAGGCAAACATGATGTCGGTTCTCTGACCCATAAACACCGTCATCATAGTCACACCTCTCGCGTCTCAGCGGCCTATTCGATGGGCTCGCGGTCTCACTCGAGAGCCGATTCCTCTAGTCAACAGACATATTCTTCTCCATCGAAAGGAGCTTAAACCGTGAAGTCTAACGCAGGTTGCTAGCCTCTTCTAGTCGTATTCCCTTATTCTGTTAACATTTTGTGTTTGTTCAGTCGGCGATACCAGACAGCCTTGAATCACTCACCGTCATCTGACTGACATTTTCCTTTCCTGTTGAACTCATAGCGTTGGACCTCTCCATTTCCCCTTTTCTTTGCTCTCTATACCTTTTAGTCCTTGTTCTTAGTATGTGTGAGATTGGTTTGCCTATCACCTGAACTTCTCTCTTGGGCATGGCGTTTCAGTTTCTGGGCGCTTTTCAGGGGGGGGGGGTTGGGATCCTGAAATTGAGATGGGTTCCCTTGTTTCGGGCATACTTCTTCTAAATCACTTTAACGGCCAAACTACTGCATAAAAATAATATCTCCTTTGCTTCTCTCCTCTCGTTCAATTTTGTTCTCTTGTATCTGGTTATCTTGTTTTGGGGAGTATGTTCATTGTAATGCTTGCTTTTCCTGTGGTGAGAGATGAATGATTCGGTTCAGACATCGGACAGCTTAGCGGAATTGATAGAAATGAGAAGAAACATAAATCGGCACCATTGTACTTATACTATATGGGCTTGTTTACTGATTGTTACTAATAATAGACGGTCTGGGTGAATGCTGTCCCTAGCACGTGGTCTAGTCTGCCAAGGCATTTCTGCCGCCGTTGACCGCTAGGGAGAACATCGAACTTCCTTTGCTCTGAACGCGTCGACTGCAGCTTCTTCCAACGTCACCTCTCACCACACGCCTAATTTCACCCATCATTTTTCTGTTTCCCATTGCTCCTTTTGAGACTGCGGGCAGCGAATCATTTTATCACATCACCGCTTCAAAACGTCTTCCTTTTACGAAACGCCCTTAATCTCCATCATTGCCTAAGCTTCAAATACGTGCGACGATCTGCTCACGAGCGCAACGCAACCCACAACCACCACTACACGACAACCAAACTCACCACCTATAATCGAACCCGCACAATACTGCAGACATGGCCCGCAACTCCGAAAAAGCGCACTCGATGCTCTTCCGCTTCCGCGCCGCGCAAGCTGCCGACATGGGCATTCTCGACATTTCGCGCACGCGGCGCCCCAAACTCATAACCAGCATCGATCAGATCCCCGTCTGCGAAAAATGGCGCGGCCAAGTGCTCAAGGAGATCTCGCGCAAGGTCTCCAAGATCCAAGACCCAGCTTTATCGGACTATCAGATCAGAGACCTGAATGACGAAATTAATAAGTTGATGCGCGAAAAGCATATGTGGGAGGTGCAGATAAGGAATTTGGGGGGTCCGAATTATATGAGGGGGGGGAGGGTGCTAGATGAGGAGGGGAGGGAGGTGCCCGGGGGTGGGAAAGGGTATAGGTATTTTGGGCGCGCGAGGGAGTTGCCGGGGGTTAAGGAGCTTTTTGAGGCGGCCACAAAACCCACGGATGACAAAAACGACAGAGGCAGGGAAGACCGACGAGAGTTGCGCGCGCGAGTGGATGCCGGTTATTACGGGTACAATTTGGATGAGGAGGATGGCACGTTGCTGGAATATGAGAAAGAGAGGGAGAAAGAGGCGTGGGAGGACTTCATGAAGCTCGGCGACGAGGTTGGCGAGAAGAAGAAGAAAGGTGGCGGACGGAAGGGCGACCAGGAGTGGGTCGAGTTGCCCGGCGATTCTGGAGATGGTGTGGGCTGGAGGCTGCCCACAATGGATGAAGTTAACGAGGAGTTGGTTGACAGGCGTCGACAAAAGCTTTTAGATACGCTATGAAGAGGATGACGCAATCGAAATATATGAGTGGGCTCCGAAATGCAGCTCATATCCCAATCGGTCCGTGGAAGATTCAAGACTTAACGTTTCTACTACTTCACCGACGCTGTAATTCTACTTTGGTACTGTGGTTCTCTGCGTCATTAATGGCACGTTTGTGGCAGAGTCAACCATATTCAAGAGGTGCAGACTTGGAGTTATTGGGGAAAAAAGATTGATACCCCGTAATCAATTGACAACAGGAAAGGTCCTTTGTACAATATCACCAAGAATTACACAAAAGAGTCTCTTTTATGACTTTTATTAATAAAAAAACAAAATACTAAAATCATGGGACTGGTTGAACTGCCGTGCAGTGCCGTATAGAAGCATGAGAAATGTTTAGCCATTCTCCAAGATACTTCACCTAAAGAAACACCCCTACCCCAAACCTTTCCTCCCTCCCCATCACGCCCTCCTGACTCTTCCCATCTCCCCTCACCCCAAATACCCTCTCCAATTTCCATAGGACACCGTCACGTGCCCCACTCTCACTCACCCATCCCCCGATCTTCTTACAGTGGTAGGGACTTGGTAACTATCGACACTTGGGGGGCTGGTGCCAACTACCTTTTCGTAGGTAGTTGATTGTATTAGTTTGGGAGTCTAAGGCGCTGATGTGTGGGGTGTGGTGTGAGGAAGGCAGGGGAGGAGGGGGTAGTAGAGAGTACTAATAGCGGAGGAGAAAGCGAATAGACTAAGGTGACTATAAGAAGGTAGTTAAGCCTGGAGTGCCGGAATAGAGAACGGTAAGTGGAGGCAACTGCTACACGAGGAAACAGTGTAGAGGAAAAGAGGATTGATGAAATGGTATGAAATAGGGGACAGCAGTGATACTTTGCTATACGGAGTGAAAAGAGAATGCATAGGTATAATTAGAGTAACGGTTTAGATTAAGGAGGGAGTAAAGGAAGCGTAGGGGAGGCATAACTACCCTGGTGCTAACACTTATTATATTCAAAGTGAAAATATGTATAAGCAGAATTGATATACCACAAGGAGACAGTGAATAGGGGGTGAAGAGATTGATTAAACCCTATAGCTCCGCGCTGGCACCAACACCTTTCTATGCCAAGTGAAACAGGAATATATATATATACAATTGGTATAACCAACTGGATTACTTATACAAATATTCTACAGAAAATGCTATCATCCATAATATACAGCGCCTCCACTTCTTCCTCCTCTTCTTCTTCATCGTCTCTACCTCTCGGCCAGCATGTTCTTGATAGAATGCCAGTACTTCCCATCAACAGTCTTCTGCACCTCCTCCTTAGCCAACCACTTGAAGTCCGCAAGACCGAGCTTGTTGTCTTTCAAATTGGCCTGTCCAGCCATGATGCGGGCCTTCATGAAGAAGGTCTTGAGACCGAGCTCGTTGCTCTTTGCAGTGGGGTATTTGGCTTCGTGGTGGCCGATGGGGACGCGGCCAATGAGCCAAGTATTCATGTTGATGCCACCAGAGTGGACGAGGATACGTTCTGCAGCCTAGATGATTTATTAGCCTCAAACCAGACATAAAAGAGTGTGTGTTTCAGGGGCTGACTTACATCATGCAGCGCCTCCTTGCCCGCAAGCCTATCCTCCGGGAAAGTCCACTTTCCCTCCTTATTCTTCACTAGCAAATACAGCGTCCTCTGCAACATGCGATTCAGACTCTTAACATCGCCCTTCAAGTCCGCCTCCGTGACCCTTGGCATTGGCTTCTCTACCATATCACGCTCCACCTTGTCCTTTTGGACGAGTCCCTCAACTTCCCCACCCGGATTATGCTCATCCTTTGCAGCGGGCTTATCAGCATCCTCGAGCAACCTCTCCACTTGCCAGTTTACGTCGCTTTCTGGTGCGCCAACAAGCAATTCGTCGTTCCAGGCCTCATCTCCGTAACCCTTGTACCGTCCGATGTCTCTTGCGGGGGTTAAGCGTTGCTTTATCTTCCGCTTCCATTCCAGATCGGCCGGGGTCTTCTTCTTGAAGTAGAAGTATCTTGTGAAAGGCAGGGCGAGACGTTCGTTGAGACGGCGCTGGTAAAGGAAGAAGGCGCTTTCGAAAGGATGCAGGTCGCGGGTTATGACAGGAGGACGGGAGAGAACAACACCGGCCTGGACGCCGTAGGAGGTGGAAGGAGAGGTGGCCGGAGGGATGTGATTGAGTAGGGCTTCGGTATGGTTGTCTGTGACTGTTGCAGCTGCGGCGGTCGAGTACGCGTTGCGGGAGATGGTCTCCCTACAGGAGCGGCATATTGAAGAGCCTGGATGCCGTCAATTACTTGGAAGCCGCATTTCAAATCAATTGACCTACCTGTCTTCGAGGCGATTCGCCTTGCAGTGTTCTGTCCAGCGTTCATACTTTGCTCACCCCGTTGCTGTCTTCGTCTCGTCTTGTCTCCAGAAAAAAGTTCGGAAGACGGAGATGGAAGATAGCTAGCGCGACACGTGACCAGAACCGACCTCCATATATTTTGAACTTCAACTTTCAATCTTCTTCTTTCTTCTTCATGGCACAATCCTTATCACCAGAACGCTCATTTCTCTATCCGATTTCTGGTCATTATTCTGTGCCTAGAGTAGATCTGGGCAGTCTTTTTCGCTAGCGGTACCTTCATTTATTCAAGGTGTACGGCTAGATAGATTTTGCGCACATACTTTTGTGAAGATTTAAGAGGGCTTTCATGGCTTTTGTCTTCTGGACCATTTTGCAGGATGGACTCGGGGTATTTCTGTGAACTCTGAGGTCATATGCGACTCTTGATAGCTCCTTTATGAAGGACTGCGAGGCTCAGTTCCAAGCGTGAAGAGATTGCAAGTTGAAGAGTGAATCATATCAGCCATTTACGCATGCAAATATAGTTTCTGGGCGTATATATATCCAATTCATATTCATTACTAGTAGAAATTGTTGTATATCCCTTCTGTGATTTCTAGAAAGCGTATTGATCGATAAGGATACCCCAAACTGATGCCAAGACTTCTGTATGGATTTTTTGAACCAACGCGTCCCGCGAAGTTAACCAGCTCCAGGCACTCCTCCATACTTTACCAACAACACCTCACATACACCCAACATGTCCCTCTCAATACCTAATGCGCCCAATGCCGGCCTCTTCAAGCAAGGCTACCAAAAGTAACACTCCTCAACTCTCCTCCCCTTCCTTCCCCTCCTACTTATCCATACCTAACATCCCACCACAGCTACGACGCCGAAGATGGAGCCGTCGTCCGCAACATCGAAGCCTGCCGCACAATCGCCCAGACGGTTCAGACCTCGCTCGGTCCTTATGGCCGCAATAAAATCGTCATAAACCATCTGCAGAAAATGATCCTGACCTCGGACGCCGCCACGATACTGAGGGAACTCGAGGTTGTTCACCCCGCCGCAAAATTGCTAGTCATGGCCAGCCAGCAGCAGGAGGCGGAGATGGGTGATGCTACGAATATGGTTATCGTCCTCGCTGGAGAGCTGCTGAAGAAAGCGGAGGAGTTGCTGAGGATGGGGTTGAAGACGAGTGATATTGTACTAGGTTACGAGAAGGCACAGGATGCTGCTTTGAAGGTTTTGGAAGGTATGTGGAAATCATGAACTTAATTTACAGAGTGGAATGCTGACTGTCTCTGCAGAACTGGTCATAGACAAGGTCAACGATATCCGATCCCAAGATGAGCTCAGCAAGGCCATCCGCACAGTCGTTGCCGCGAAGCAGTCCGGTTCCGAAGATCTTCTCGCCCGCCTAGTTGCGGAAGCTGTTCTCGCCGTCCTCCCAAAGAACCCCGTAAACTTCAACGTGGACAATATCCGTGTTGTTAAGATCATGGGTGGTGCTCTGGAGCAGAGCAAGGTGGTTAAAGGTATGGTATTCGCCAGAGAGCCCGAGGGTATCATCAAGAAGGCAACGAAGGCCAAGGTGGGAGTGTACTCCTGCCCTGTGGATATTTCCCAAACCGAGACCAAGGGTACCGTTCTGCTGCACAACGCAAAGGAAATGATGGACTTCACAAAGGGTGAGGAGCAGCAGATTGAGCAGATTATCAAGGAGCTCCACGACTCCGGCCTTCGTGTTATCGTTGCTGGATCTACCATCGGCGAACTGGCACAACACTACCTTAACCGCTACAACATCCTCGTCATCAAGATTCTCTCCAAATTCGAACTCCGCAGGTTATGCAGGGTCGTCGGTGCCACACCCCTCGCCCGTCTCGGTGCTCCGATGCCGGATGAGATGGGTATGATTGATGTCGTTGAGACTCTCGAAATCGGAGGTGACCGTGTCACCGTCTTTAGACAAGAGAACGAGCAAACCCGCACAGCAACCCTCGTCCTCCGTGGAGCTACCCAGAACCATCTCGACGATGTCGAGCGCGCCATTGACGATGGTGTCAATGTCGTCAAAGCCATCACTCGTGACCCGAGATTAGTCCCTGGAGCCGGCGCCACGGAAATGCAACTCATGGAGCGCATCAAGAACATGGGCGAAAAAACCCCCGGTCTCTCCCAATATGCTATTAAGAAGTACGGCGAAGCTTTCGAAGTCATTCCCCGCACACTCGCCGAGACCGCTGGTCTGGATGCCACAGACGTCCTCAGCAGGCTGCTTTCCGCCCATGCTGCTCAGAAGGGCCGTAAAGATGATGAGTGGACGACTGGTGTCGACATCGAGAATGAGGACGGTACTGGTATGCTTGATGCCAAGGCCGAGGGCATCATGGATCTCTGGGTTACCAAGAGCTGGGCCATCAAGCTGGCGACGGAGGCTGCGAGGACGGTGTTGAGCGTGGATCAGATTATTGTGGCTAGGCAGGCTGGTGGACCAAAGCCCCCAGGTCCTAATAAGAACTGGGATGAAGATTAGAGGGTGAAGAGCTGATCATGAGTTCACGATTTGTAGGTTAGGTTGGTGGAGCCTTAAATAATGATATCAAAAGAGGGTGATTGTGCCCCTATCTCTAAAATAACTTTGCGAATTCCTCCTGTGCCGGAGGAACTGAGTATACCTTATCTCTTCTATGTGACTTTCAAATAGTCTCCTCCTAATTTCCCTCTTGACTCTCCGATACCGTATTAATCGTCTGCTCCTCCGTTACAGCCACACTCCTCTTAATTCATACCTCGAATAACTGCGCAATAACGAGTGCTTTTGCTATGCTTTACCGTTCTGCGCTGCCTTGTAGCTTCTTCTCCTATACGGTGATGCGGCAACGACTTTATAAAGACTTATGACTACGCCCTTGTTCTTAGTTTTTCTTAGCGCCGCGTCTCAGAACTGTTAAGGTCTTTGAGGAATAGATGTTTGTTATTCCTCCTAAAAATTCCTTTAATATTCACTGGGCGCCGTAGGATTCGTAAGCGTTTTGGGATTACGATTATACTTAGATTAGCGTGGGAGAGGCCAGGATATTACTGGAACTTGATGCTTTATGGACGAGGGATCATGGTATGTAGACTTTTTTACGTATAAAAGAGAAGGAAGGATATGGAGATAGGCGGGTGGTGCCTATATGCGAAGAGAACACTTTTATTATTTTTGTATGCTCTTGATTATTGTATAGTTATAACCCCTATTGATTTCTCCCTGTCCTATTAAATTTCATATTTGATTCTTTTATTCCTATTTCCTGTTGGTTCTCTCCTGACTCTTATATTCGCCTTGTTCTAAGTTACAAACAACCCCACGTCCAATACATTCTCACTAGCTCTTTTGATCATCATAGAAAGGTAGCTGCTCTATACATAGAACTAATATCTGATTTAGGCAGTTAGTAAATAGGTAAGATATATGATAGT
>ML994271.1:0-24202 GCA_010093945.1 Delitschia confertaspora ATCC 74209 | reverse complement strand
GATGATCCGGGACGTAATGTAAGGGCCGAGGGTGATGTAAAGCGAAAGGTGATGTATCCGACTAATGATGTATTCCGGAAGGATGGCGGTTTCTAACAGCTGATGGGAAGCCCAATGCTGGTGATGAGAAAGGAGAGGGATGATGACAAAAAAATAGGAAAAGACAAAAAGAAAGAAATAAAAAGTAAACGACTGGTGGTTTTTTTTTTTTTTTTTTTTTTTTTTTTTTCCTTGAGGGAAAGCACGATATAAACGCGGCTGTCAGTTGAATTCGTTACAGATGGCGTCGACGCCTCACGGGCACGCGTTTAGCGCAGGGACAGTTCCAAGAGTTTCGATGAAGGTGGCTGTGAGGACTCCAGGCACAACCGGGAATGAGACTTCCCAATTCGGAAATGTGGGAGAAGATGTCGGCGAGAGGAGCGACGACCAGCCGGCAAAAGCAGGCGGAGAGAAACCTGGAGCAGGTGCAGAGTGCGGGCGACAAGGTTCGGAGGTGACGTTGGAAGGGGAGTCCTTGCAACACACTCGAGATGCTTGAGTTAGGCGAATGATGGCCTCAACTCGCACTGACCAAAGCTGACAGTTGTTAATAGAGCTTCACCCCAAGAATATTGGAGGTTGACGGCAGCCAACGGTGGAAAAGATGTGAGGAAGTGGAGGCGCCTCGAGTCCAGACAGAAGTGCGACGTCCTGCTATATTTGTAAGCCCACACACGCCAGGCCTGAAAAATGTTTGAGTGAACAAACGGGAAGATGAGGAACCGCTTCAGGTGCAGGACGCGGCGTAGTTAAAATAAGAGAGAGCGCAGAAGAGCTAGTCGGGACAGTCCTAAGCCGAGGATACTGTCGATGGCGTCAATTCGCGTCCGACCTAGAACTGGAGAGATGGGTGACGAGTAAGGGAGAAGCGGACTTGGGGAGAAGTCGACTTGGGGAGAAGTCGACTTGGGGAGAAGTCGACTTGGGGAGAAGTCGACTTGGGGAGAAGTCGACTTGAGAAGATAAGTGTGAAGGGGTGAGATTGGTGTGAGATTGGTGTAGAGAAAGCGTTTGCATGGGGAAAGGATTAAAAGAAGACAGCAGAGGCTTCTTGTGGTAAATAATAGGATCGGGCGAGTGAACAGGATAGGAATGGAACGAGTCCTGAATTGGGTCGACATACCATACCTTGGGAGAATTTGTGGCTTGACCGGGGGAGGGAAGGGCAAGTGGGATGAGATGAGAGGTGAGGGAGAGAAGACAAGCTGGAGACGACATGAGCTTGATGACATCCACCAGCACGCTAGACTCCAGGTAGACCAGATTCTACTATGTACAGCCGCAGTCTGCAGGGTACCTGGCCAAAGTCTCCGATATCCGATGCTGATATGGTGGGGTTTTTTGAGTTCAACCCCAGCATATGAGACGATGCTAGCCCATAGTTACAGATCTCCTCGAAGGGACAGCCGAAAGGCAGGCCACGCTGCAGGGCAAAGATCCAGTGGTCCATGGACAAAATCCTCATCGTCGACCTGTCACACCCAGCTCTCAACGATGTCTTCTTCCTGGTGTTTCCAGCTCTCTGGCGATGCGTTTGCTGCAAGCAGCAAGCAGCAAGCCTCATTTCTGCGGTTGTACGAGTTCGCCGGGTCGTCCTCCGCTACGGCACAAGAGTCGTCACCACTCCATGCGCTCATTCTTCAGACGCAGCAGGCCAGCTCTTGGCGATCATGATGTTGCGAGAGCGATGACCTCTGCCCCTGTTCCCGCCTACTGGACGGCACCACAGCTCTCTCTCTCTCTCTCTCTCTCTCTGTTTCTCTCTCTCTCTCTCTCTCTCTCTCTCTCTCTCTCTGTCTCTCTCTCTCTCTCTCTCTCTCTCTCTCTCTCTCTCTCCATATCATCATCAACGTGCTGCCGTGAGCCACCAACAAACTCTCAACTATTGCATCTCAGCCTCGGGAATCCCGGGGAGAGAAAACATGTGCTGTCAGCCATCAGACAGCAACCGTGTGGTTGCAAATATGTTTCATGCTCCACGGTTCTGCGCCTGCTTTAGCAAAGGCGGGGCTCTGATTCGTTTTCTACAGTGGGCCCAATCATCAAATTTCTGTTGAGCATCCAAACCACAGCAGCCGTCATCATCAGCGGAGGCGGCGAAGGCTGACATGAGAAAGCAGGGAGGAGTCTTGTCGTGAAGCATGGACCGGAACATCAACAAAAAAAATGCGGTACAGGACTCAGGGGGGGGCACAATTTCGGCATCGACTCGATCAAGGTTCGCTCATCTCCTCGAAAGCGGGAGCTCGCAGGGATTTCTCACGCGTGGCCGATCACCTCTCCACCTCACTCGTCGATCCTGGGGGGGTAGGGCGGCGCCGGTGAGTGGCTGTTCAGACGTGTTTCATGTTTGCACCAATTTCGAAACACTCGGTATCTGGAGCAGTAACATCGCCATGTGTATGGGCTTCACCGCGCCTCATGTTTGGATTAAACAAGCCTGCAGCTGGACCGAATTTCCTGGATAAAGCGATGGATGCAACCACAGTTTGCACTTCATGTCGGAAGCCTATTATCTTCCAGGTATCTCACCGGGCGTTCACAGATTACTACATGCAAACACGTAGCCAATGCAAACGCGCTCGCTATAATGCACCCCAGACCGTGCCGCTTTTCGGTTGTGACCAGAAACGTATTCTATATAAGAAGAACGGTCGGTATTGGCCGAGGTTGGTGGTCATCTCCGACATGGTTGCAATCATTTATGCATTTAGTGAATGGCTGCTCACGTGGCATGCGCGCGAACCTCTAACCTTGGAGCTCCACCGGTCTCCCTCAGCCTGAAGTTGGCCTGAACCACGAAAAGGAGAAATAAAGTCTCTGAAACGAGCTTCGTCAAACCCAGCTCAATCAGAGCCCGACCACGTCATCAACTATTCCATTCCAGAAGGTCAATGGTCATCTTTTCAGCTGAGCCATGCCAGTCAAACGAGATTGCAGGATCAACGTCAACGACCTTCGAGAAGGTTTCACTTCGTTCGAGAAGCCGTAAGGAAATGATTCCAGAACTCATCTGGTGAATCAGCACATCGTCGGGCTTACTCGGTCAGACCCTCTGGTCTCAACCTCTTCGCCCGGTGAACGATCAGAAAGCACGCGGGGTTTTCGACAGATTAAGAAGTTGGTCCCCAGCAGTATCAGAATTTAAGTTCACGCCAGTGGTCGATCAGGGACGGGCCTAAATCGTAGAGGATTTTGGCGAAATTCATCGTTCGAGCATCGATATCCCCTGGTTTTAGCCGTTGAGGCTGCCCGCTTAATTCCCGGCTTCAGATATGCGAAGCGGGACTTTGACGTAGGAAGCCGGTAGGGCGAGTACTGTGATTGGATTGGATTCGACGGGATTTCAAAAACCTCCTTATAATCAATTATTGGGAAGGATTACTTCAAGTTTTGCAGTTCGCTGACGGATAAACGAGACCTGGAAAAGTTGGCTTCCTACTCGCCCAACAGGAAAAACAACCTTCGGTTTTGATTACTACATCAACAAAGTTCTTCATGCAGAACAGCTGCCGAGGAATGCACTTTGATTGCCAAGGATTTGGTTGAATCAGCCATTCGGGTGAGCATAGAAGACCAAGAAGAGAACAGACGTCAAATGAAGCAAAGCCAACAACAAAAGACTCCCCCTTCAACCGTGCTATCATCCTAAATACATATGAGACGTCAAACCAACCAAAGACACTAAATACAGCTTGGACTTCAAATCCGGGAAAACCGTCATCAGAAAGACGAGACTTTGTTGAGAGCCTTAGTCAACGCATTACACGAACTTTTCACATGCTGCACTTTACCATCCCACGTCAGGTGCCCTACTTCAAGATGCATAAACACCTCTGACTAGGTTCGGAAGGAAGAGAGATTATAAGTGGTTCATCACAATAAGCTTCTGTCAGCTTGTTAATCTGAGGCTCAGAAATGCGGTTCCACGCATGAACGACAGTGTTTCAACTCAGAACTTCAAAGATATACGATAGGTGATGAACTCGTCTGGGCTTGCAAACTCGAAACACCAACTATCCTTCCATCTCGTTTCAGCTTTATCTGGAAGCTTTGGAATAACTCAATAATTATCTTCTGTATTTTCAGTCGACCTCAGTTATAGGAATTTATAGGCCAGCCCCGCAACGCCAATATGGCACACCAGCTACCATCGCATCTCGTTACACTTGCTTCTGGAATTTAACCGATTACCTCAAAACATAGGCTTAGGTCTTTTCGTGAGATTCCGGTTCAAACTCACCGGCTCCAGCTACAGACAGCTTTCCGATTTTTTCCAAAGCGTTTTAGATCCATGTTGAAGTTCTTGAAATATCTCAACCTGCTGCCACACACCTTAGAACAATCTATTTCTTGCTTACAAGGTCCATAAGTCAGCCCCTCACTATCGGAATCACAGTGGACGGAGGTTCTTTTATCCCGCAACACATCAAACGAAGGACGCGAATAACGAGATTTATCGCGTACTGATTGAAGCTGGTTCTAGGGCCTCGCAAGTCAGCATCTCCAATGAACAGCAGTTCCATAGCTTCTACCTACTCAAAATTGGGTCCCCCTTCTTGCCACTAACATATCCTCGCAAACACTTTCGTCAATATCTCACACCTCACCTTCCGCTGACTTTTATGCCACACAACACGCAAACAAGGGCCCCAGTAACATCGAAGTTCATCATACGTACTGACTAGTAACGCCACCTTAGTTATAGGCCCAGGCCAGCCTCTTCCCTAACAAGCTGCTCCTCCTCTTTCTATTATGCTTGCTATGCAACAGGAAGCTCTCAACAACAATAGTGAAATGTTCCTCTAACGCGTCTCAGATCCATCCCGAAGCTCTCGAACCAACCAAAAGCAATCGAATCTACGGGGAAGGAGTTATGGGTCAACATTTTCATTGGCCATCCTGTTCATTATTCTTCGGCGACGCCAAGATCAATTTGGGAGAAGAACTTTTGCCTGAACTTCTACTTTAGGCTTCTGAGTTGTAAGGCTCAATCAACACACACTCCTAGAACCAGTATCAAGTTGCGAAGCTATCCGTCAGCTCTTGTTCTTCTCACTAAATTTGTCATGGACAGCCTTAAGCAGTCCTTTCAGTCTCCTCATAGAGCATAGACAACTTATGATAATCACGAGTCTATATCCTTGGATTTCGGTGCCTTTGAGGCCCACTACAAGGGATATAGAAATGGTTGGGACTGGGGCCTTTATGGATTACTACATAGCCTGGGCAAGTTAGCCTGGTCAAGCCTTTTACTAGCAACTTGCGCGGCCTCTTCCACCGTTTCTGATCTGTACTGGAGCTATCTCAAAAGGCCGATGTGAATTGATACACCACCCACTGCCGGCTCCATTGCACACCTAAACACTTACATACCTCACTTAAGGCCTCTGTCTCCGGATCAGGTCTCAAACTCCAATGTGTGATTTGGAGGCGGATAGGTATTTTGGTTACATTATATACAGAGATAATATACAATACAATGAAAGCATACAGTGAGTTTAACGCTTGACCCAGGTGGGCATCTTACGCGCCTTGACGTGACCAGCCTTCTTCCTTTCGACTTTACGAGGATCGCGGGTGATGCAGCCAGCTATCCGAGATGTTAGCGTTTATTTGCCAGAAGGATGGGGAGTACAGTGGCTGCTTCAACGTGTCCATGACCGCGAAATCACGAAACACGTCCACCGAAAAAGGGTATATAGGAAAGGATATGAACTCACCTCTCCTTAACGCCGGCTTCAACGCTGGCTCATGCACAAGCAGAGCCTTCGCAACCGCCAACGTCAGCGCCTCCGCCTGACCCGTAACGCCTCCGCCTTGCACCAGCGCCCACACATTATACTTATCGAGCCTCTCCGTCGCCTTGAGCGCCCACACCGCGCTCTCACGATCATGCAATCTCCCAAAAAACTGAGAAAGATTCTTCCCGTTGACTAAGACTTCCCCCTCCCCCTCCACGACCCAAGCAACCGCGGAAGACGTTTTGCGCCGTCCAACCCCCTTAGCCCGACCGAGCTCATCAATGACACCCGGTTTCGGAATGCGATCCTCTGGCTGCGCAGCCTTCTTATACCTCAGCATCGCCTCCCTAACCTCCTCCGGCATCAAACTCGGATGTATCCTATTCAATCTATGCAAAATATCAAGAATCCGATGGTAACGCAGTGTTTTGACCGGTTCGTTCACCATAATTCGGTATTGGTGGATCGTCTTCCATGCCACGCGGGGTGCCTCGGATGCAGGAACTGTCGGTAGAGTAGCGACCTTTCTAAGAAGGGCGGACAGGTTTATGAAGTCGTCGGTGAAGGTGGGCTTTGCGGAAAAGTAGGAGGGAGAAGCGGGGATGACGCGGAGGGTTTTTAGGGAGAGAGGCTGCGGTTTCTTCGCTTTGTTGAAAGTGTTGAAGTCAATGGGCGGAGCTGCGGTGAATTTTTCCTGAGAGTTTTCGGAGGTGAGCTCGGCGGAATTCTTGGAAGTCGTGGAGAGGCATTGGGATGGAGAGTTTTGGCGGAAGCTGAGAGCGCGTTGGCATTGTGGTCGCGAAAGGGAGAGGGCTCCTAGGGCATCGGTGGCCTGGAGGAGCCTCCGTTGAAGCTCTGCTCTTGACATTGTTAATCTGGAATGTAACAGACCACCGAGACGCCTGCTGAGGATGGATCTGTTGATAGCTTCGCAAACGTCGAGAAGTCGCAATCCAAAATTTGGCAAGGATGCGGCTCTGTATGACTAAGCGGGGAGCCAATATGGGGTTAGCGGGAAAATTTGAAAATACAAAACCCTTTGCCCGTTTGACCCCACCATAAAACTTCTTCCCCTTTCAACTCTCTCTCCCAACCCATCCCACCCTCACATTTGATTGCGCATCCTACAGCTTGGTAAATCGCAGTCATCATGTCTTTCGGCAAGATCTACAGCTACCCGGTATGCTTTTGTTTTTATACTCTGAACTTCGAAATGGACATGACTCTTACTGTTTTGACAGGGTAACCCGCGCACCACTGCTCTCCTTGCCGTTGCGAAGGAGAATGGGCTCGACATCGAGTTTGTTCACACTGAGCCTGCTAAGGGTGTTCCCGCCGAGTACCTGAAGCTCAACAAGCTCGGCAAGGTGCCTACCTTTGAGGGCGCCGACGGCTATGTCCTCACTGAGTGCATTGCCATCGCTGTCTACTGTAAGTTGGGATAAATTTCTTACCCCGCTTTTTGAGTGATGAGTTTTTATTATTCAGTTATCCCTGTCTGAACAATATTGTTGAAACCTTGAATTCTGATTGCAAGTATTTATTATTGTTATTATGGTTTTATTAGTTGGGGCACGAAGCTGACTCTGGCTCTGTAGTGACCTCCCAGAACGAGAAGACCACGCTCCTCGGCAAGACCAAGCAGGACTACGCCTCCATCCTCCGCTGGATGTCCTATGCCAACTCCGAGATCCTCTCCCCCCTCGGTGGCTGGTTCCGCCCCATCCTCGGCCGTGACCCCTACAACAAGAAGAACGTCGATGAGGCACAGAAGGCCGCTCTCAAGGCCGTCTCCGTCCTCGAGGAGCACCTCCAGGTTAACACCTATCTCGTTGGCGAGCGTCTGACTCTTGCCGATCTCTTCGCCGTTGCCATCCTCAGCCGCGGCTTCCAGTACTTCTTCGACAAGGCCTGGAGGTCAGAGAACCCCAACGTCACCCGTTGGTACGAGACCATCTACAACCAGTCCATCTACTCTGCCGTTGTCGACAAGCTCCAGTTCATCGATGAGGCCATCAAGTATACCCCACCCAAGAAGGAAGCTGCCCCTAAGAAGGAGGCTAAGAAGGAGGCTCCCAAGCCCAAGGAGGCCGCTCCTGCTGAGGAGGAGGAAGATGCGCCCGCCCCCAAGCCCAAGCACCCGCTTGAGCTCCTTCCCCGCGCCACTTTCGTCCTCGACGACTGGAAGCGCAAATACTCCAACGAGGAGACCCGCGAGGTCGCTCTCCCCTGGTTCTGGGAGAACATGAACTTCGAGGAGTACTCCCTCTGGAAGGTGGATTACAAGTACAACGACGAGTTGACCATGACTTTCATGACCTCCAACTTGATCGGTGAGTTTCTGGGAACACCCTTGAAATTATATGGTTGCTAATATGAGTAGGTGGCTTCTTTGCCCGTCTTGAGGCTTCCCGCAAGTACATCTTCGGATGCGCTTCCGTCTATGGTGTCACCAACGACTCCATCATTAAGGGTGCTTTCCTCGTCCGCGGACAGGATGCTCTCCCTGCCTTCGATGTCGCCCCCGACTTCGAGAGCTACGAGTTCACCAAGCTCGACCCCACCTCTGAGGAGACCAAGGAGTTCGTCAACGACATGTGGTCCTGGGACAAGCCCATTGTCGTCGACGGAAAGACGTACGAGTGGGCTGACGGCAAGGTCTTCAAGTAAACAGCTGGTAACGGATGGACTTGATGATTTTACGAATGTGCATGATCGGATGGATGGGCTAGGGAAAAGGTTCTCTAAGGAGGATATTGTTGTTCTCTAGATATCAAATGAACGCACGATAATGTGATTGGCCGGATGCAATGACCGCATACGTGCATTCAGTAATTTTCTGGAACATGCGGAAAATGTGGAACGCGTTTGAACCTTGATGATACGGAGCTGCAGAGAGTCCGGCCGAACCGGAGTTGGTGATGCCTTGCCTAACCTGATTAGGGCGGAGTAGGCAATTCTTCGATTACGGGAGCGCAACAGGCATAAATACAGATGCAATGTCTGTTACAGGCAAAAGTATAGGTTGAGCACGCGCTCAGAGCTCTGTGTTTGAAGGAATCTTCTTAGGCGCAAAAAGTTCAACCCAGAATTGAGCTGGGATGCCGGGCTGACATCTGTGCCATCGGACCTTTTGAGACTTGGGGCGCTGTGGTGCGGTTGGTTCGCGTTGATTGGTTGGATTTACCTCCTGCAAAGGGCAAGAGGTCAACGTTCCTTTCTTTTGCACTCTTGTCTCTCTCTCTTTGCTACTTGTCACTTTCATCGTTCTACGATTGAGTAATTAACAAACAAATCGATCACACACTTCTACAAAAGAACCACCGGGTATTAGAGAGAATAAGAGAAGGTTTAATGTTAAGAGTTAAGCAATTGCGCAACCACGACGTCAACGTCTCGCAACCAACGTCAGGCTGAGAGACTAAGCACGTGAGAGAGAGATAGACTCACATCCCGTCTCGCGGCAACACCACAGTTTTGTATACAGCAATATTCGGGCCCTCCGACGTTATTGTCTTTCTGTACTTCCCAAGGACGAACTGCGCACACCGTTCCCCCGCTCTGAGGTCGCGCGTCAGACCTATCGTCTACCACTGGCTGCCCGCATATAGGACATCCATCACTACGGGACCACTTTAACGGGGGATAGATTGCGGCATTCGTGCGTAACCTCTGACTCTGTTCTGTGGCACTTCGGTCGGGAAGGGGAGTTGATCGACGGTTTTAAGGCATTTTAAGGACGTAAAAAGACGACGACAGGGTCTGTTTCAAGCATCGAGGGGTTAACCAGTGCTTCTACATCAATTATTCTAAAAGGGTCTTGGACGATCAGACTCCGGAGTTCGGGAAGTTGCCTATCTGGGGTGTTGAGAGGTCACGTTTAAGAAAGAGACGGGAAAGGCTAAGAGCAGCGTGTCTAAGCGGATATCCCACTCACGAGCGCGCTCTGCCGAACTAAATTGGTGGAACCTGGATTTGTGCCTGAGAAAGGAGGATTGGAATGGAGGACGTGGATGGGCCTGTTCAAGGGAGGAGGGGATCGCATCATCCGATGGAGCCTGCAATTCAGGTGATATGCTTGGTATGTATGCGATGATATTGCCGACCTCCAGACACCAATACCTCAATCGGGGTTAAGAGACTTCGTTTCAAATCATATCAACTTGTTATTCAGCTTACGGTTGTTAACTGAAAGTAGGGATCAGGAGGCGGTCCAAACGAAAACAACGTCACAGGCTTCTTAGTCCGAGCCACATCCACAAAATGGGCGAAGAACTCTGTCTTAGCCGTCGACGCGGGATCGCACATGGCTGCAATAATCCGACTCCTCGCCGAAGACTTCCCCATGGTCTCTGACGCTCCATCACTACCTCCGTCACGGAATGGAAATAGCAAGGATAAAGAGCCTCCTAGCCCGTCGACTGCCCCTCCATCCTCAGATGCGGACTCTGAGGTAGGTACACCCGATTCAGAGGAAGCTGTGCCTCATATAACTACGCTGGACCATGGCCCCTTTGCTGGGCTGCCGTTTCCGAATGCTAGTGCCCGGGCGAACGCGCTTTATGTGGTCAGGGAGCATATTTCGACTTTTTTGATTACCCATCCACATCTGGATCATGTTTCGGGGTTCGTTATCAACACCGCCGCTTTCCATAACACATCGCGGCCAAAACGCCTTGCGGCTATGCCGTCTACAGTCAATGCCATCAAAACGCATCTTTTCAATAACATCATCTGGCCGAATCTTACTGATGAAGATGGAGGCGTAGGGCTTGTGACGTTCCAGCGTCTTGTAGAAGGCGGCAACATCGCGTTAGGCGAAGGTTACGGCCGTGGGTACATCGAAGTCTGCGACGGTCTAAGCGTAAAGGGCTTCAAAGTCTCCCACGGCCACTGTATGCGCGGGCCCGGTCACGTTCACAGGGGCAGCAACGCTAACCTCATCGATTCCTCCAGCACCAGCAACCCCATGCAACTCTCAACCCCCCAGTCCCACCAACTCGGAAACATCACAGTAGCAGAAGGTCGGGATGGCCGCTCCCTCTCCTTCTCGCTCCCCTCCCAACCCGGAACCCCCCTCTTCACAGGTACTACCCACACCCCAGATCCCGGCCGCGCCTCCGCCGTCACAGCACCCACACCGCAAGGCGGACCGCAGTATGAGCAATGCGTCATCGACAGTACCGCGTATTTTATTCGCACTGAGGCCACACACCACACCCCCGCGCGCGAAATCCTCATCTTTGGAGACGTAGAGCCAGACTCTATCTCACTCTCGCCCCATACACATCTCGTCTGGAGCGAAGCCGCACCGAAGATTGCGAATGGCATGCTGGCAGGCATTTTTATCGAGTGCAGTTATCCGGACAGTCAGAGCGACGGCATGCTGTTTGGGCATTTGGTGCCGCGGCATCTTATTGCTGAGTTGCAGAGCTTGGCGGATATGGTGACGGAGGCGAGGCGGGAGTTTGAGAGGGAGGAGGAGTGGAGGAAGGGGCGGAAGAGGAAGAGGGCTTCTGGTGGGCCCGGGTTGCTTGGGATTGTGGATGCTGGAATGCTGGATGGGCGACCAAGGAAGAGTAGCCGGAGTAGGAGCCATAGGGGTATGGATGGGGAAAAGGGAGATGATAGGAGTATGACGGATTCTGCGGCGCCGCCCTCCCAGCACGGGTTTATAACTCATCCCACAAAACCTTCTCACTATTCCTCCGCACCATCTGTCTTCATCACCGGGAAGGTTCCCGTGGCGCATAGTCGTGCGATGCTGGCTGCGGGTCAGGAGGGGCCGCTTAAGGGGGTTAAGGTAATCGTGATCCATGTTAAGGATACTTGTGTAGACGGACCGCCGCCAGAGGAGACGGTGTTGGAGGAGTTGAGAGAGGCTGAGAGGGAGTTGGCTGAGCGTGGCAGGGGATTGGGGTGTGTGTTTGAGGTAAGTAGGGGTGGGGGGAGTTATTGGTTTTGATCGGGGTTTTGATCCGGAGGCTAAAAATTAGGTGTTCTTGGGAGTTAATGGCGTGTTCGTGGGGTTCGGATGAAAGGCCTCTTCTTTATGCCTTTTGGTTTATTTTCTTTTGAGGTCATATATCTGCATGTTATGCTTGGCTTCGGCTTTTTAATGGACATTGTATCTTATATGTTTCCGAGAAACTGCTTGACATATTTTTTCTTAGCAATATGTAGGATAGATGTTAGATGGACCCTTTCTACTTTTTATGGTGATAATACCCATTATGACCACACCCATTCAAACTCTAAACCTTCCTTGTACCCTTCTAGCAAATCTCTCAGCTACTTCAATGGGGCGAAATTTGCGTCGGTCTTTTTTTTCGTTTAGCTTATCTCAACTCTCCCAGTCCCCTCCTTACTTGGTTCTCAGTATAGTTTTATTGATTTCCTTACTAGGTGGTTACCCAAAATCTCCCACCGCAGCATAGCATCTTTCTAATTCCCTCCAGCCATGATTTGCACATCTTGGTCTTTGATTACAGAAGAGTCATCCATGGTCATAAGATGCTTCACCAGCACCCTTTGGGTTTTGGATTGATGTAGTCTTCTTTATCCTAGTGTACCATTTTCAATTAGAGTTTAGTATGTTACAGAATAATTTCGATGGTTTGTTCCAGCAATCATTAGGGTGAATACCTCAGACTTCTAATTGTAGATTCTAGGATATTTTGAATTCTTCCACTCCCCGTTATGCACTTGCGTTCAATTTTAATTCTCAATTTGGAAGTCGTCACCCGCAGCGATGGGAGGAGTTGAAAGGCGCTTTTTTTTTTCAGATTTTGAACCTAAGAGTCTTCCCACCGACACGTCACCATGGAGGACGTAATTAGATCTTTGTTCTAAATCTTTGCTTCAGTGACAGGACTTTTCACAGAATCATGAGTTTACGGCTTTTTTTGTACTCAGTACCACAGCCGTCGAGTCTTCCCGGCCTCATGACAGTTATCCGTTTTGATCCACACTCCATAAGATATTCTGAATCGTATTTGACTTTGCCATTTTCCGGAGTCGTCTTATAATATAGTAGGAACAAGGTGGGCTAGGAAAACTTTTAGAATATTTGCCGTCCCCCAGTAATTTGTTTTGAAATAGATGGCGAAAGGTTCTTCTCCAGCAACATAGACATTTTGCTTATGGTTTAACATTAGCACAAGCATCTTCCAACTTTATATCCTCAATGCCTATAGCATCGGGCCGGAAACACTTTTGGATTCTGCTCCTGACACGACGAAGTTGGTTTCCGTTTCTTTATTTCGGTCAAGTTTCATACTACCACAAAAATATTATCGCAGAATTGTGAGTAGTGTTTTGGGCTCGGTCTTGTGCCCAAGTATTTCACTTTTTTTTTAAATGAGTTACCACGGATAGGAAGGTATGCAGTATTGGGTAGATTGGATAATGCACTTATGCTGGGTGTGCGAGTCCAACCAAGAGCAGAAAACGAAGGATATATTGAGTCTGAAGTGCCCAATGTAATTCTTTCTACAGACTGAGCCCGGTAGATGTTTCGAGAAAGTTTGTGATGAGACTGTCCAGCGAGGACACGGATGTTGAAGTGAAGTTACTGAACGTGACTTCGTGCGGACTTGGCAGTGCGGAAGGGCTCACCCGTGCCGACGTCATGCACGAAGTCCGGGATGTATGCACCTGTGCACCACCCCACTTGCTCTGGACAGTCATGCCGTGCCGTATTCGGGGAACCGTGGAAGCGGCCACTGTTAGCTATGCGAGCAGTCACAGTATATAGCTCACGTCTGCCTCATACCGCGCCCGCGACTCACCCGTCCTCAATGCACGCCCGCAACTCCCACCATGGCCCTTCAATACCTCGCCAACGACAACGGCTGGCTCAGTTTCAGCCATTCTACCCCGCGCTTGTACATTACAGCTGAGGATGAGGACTTTGATGAAGAGACAATACGTGCATGGAGGGAAGAGGGCTTCTATGTCCAATATCTACCGCTTGGGAAAGGCGGAAAGCAATATGTGAGCATGCTGCATCACCTCGGAGATGGACTGGGCATTGGGGAGCGGTACGCCATCGTAGGTACATACGCCTTTCCTGACCAATGAAACTTGATACATTAGAGACTAGACTAACCTGTCGCACCAGCATTCGGAGACGCGGCTTCAATCTGCTTAGAAGTGTACTCTGAACCTAAGTCGTCAACAGCAAAGCTCTGCTCCCTCATTGCATACTATCCCTCCTCGATACCCGACCCGCGGCACCGTTTGTCCTCTTCGTTCCGTGTCCTCGTTCATTTAGCCGCGGGTTCTGAACTTAACGGTACGAACACGGTTGGCGTAGTGAGACGGCCAGAAGTCTTGGGCATACAAGGAAAGCGGCGAACGGTCCGGAAGAGGATAACCCCAGGGATTGGCGTCGGGGGACTGCAGTCAAAGATTGAGTACCCTACATATACTTATGAGGGAGTAGATGTCGGGTTCGCAGAACATGATCTTGATGAATACGACCCGGTCGCAGATGCACTTGCGTGGAGCCGGAGCTTGCAGATGGTCAGGAGGGGGTTTGGCGCAGAGGTCGACCTGGAACGCGTGTGGGAGGAGAATGTAGAGCGTATGTTTGACTTATGCGGGAGATGAGTTTTACTAACAGCGTGCAGACAAATACAACGACAAGAATTCAAAGAAGCTTCTCGACACGTTTGCCTCCGACCCCACTCCTTTCGTAAACTACACTCCAACAATGACAGGCGGAATAGGCATCGAAGAGTTAAAACGCTTCTACACCGAATTCTTCCTCAGTTCATCCCCACCTTCCTTCCATATGCGTCTTATCTCCCGTACAATTGGTGCCGACCGCATCGTAGACGAACTCTATATAAACTTCAAGCACACAACCGTGATGAATTGGATTCTTCCATCTATACCGCCAACAAATCAAAAGGTCGAGATAGTAGTTGTGAGCATAGTGGGCTTGCGCGGGGGTAAGATCTGGCATGAGAGAGTTTACTGGGATCAAGCAAGTGTACTCTTCCAAGTTGGCTTGCTCGACCCGGATGAGGTGCCGGAAGAGTACAGGGAAAAAGGACTCGAAATGCTGCCTGTAGCGGGCAGCGAGGCCGCACGAAAGATTATGGAGGTGGAGAGTGAGGAAACGAACGACATGATTGATGAGTGGTAGGGGCACAATTGATATCCCGGGTGGTAATCGTTCTTCTTTTTATTTTCTGACTGATGAAGCAGGTGGAGCGAGTAAGGCTCTTATACGGTATCATGGTTACTCCGTCCGGCGCTTTATTTCCCACTGGACATGTAATGGAGATATGTCTACCTTCGTATTCGAAGAGTTATCTAATGACTGTACTAGACTATGGAAAGAGCAATATATTAAGAGGTGAACTGTAGATGGAGCGTATTCACCCCTGAAATTGAAGAAAGGCTTAAAGATCTACAGTAGAGTGCAGTCTAGAGAGAAAGCATTCAAAGGTTCCTCTCCCTCTTTGCCGCTTATTACTCGACAGATGGTTGTATCGCCTACCGAGTAGCATTTCCAAAATCTATGACGGATAGACTCTGAGCTGCTGACAGATCGTCCCTTTCGGATACAAAGACCCCGCCCACAACCAGCAAGGTAATCCCCATCTGCCATTGTTCGCTGCACAAGGATATCGCTCATGTTATTCACAAGACCACAGCTGATTAGCCCGAATTCCTTTCTCCCAACTCGAGCGGCACAAAGCGATAGGATAAAATTGACGTAAGCCTTTGGTTCAGAATCATCCTGATTTCTGGTGGTTTCTAGTGCGCTTTCTTTTTAGCTCACCATCCCTCCCTACTTAACTTTAGCAAATCTTGTCTGGATTGGGCTACCGTACTTCGCAGCAGCCGGTAAGAGACTGGTCCGAGTACTATCCACTCCGTAGAGTCAATGTGCCTAGACGCTTGGTTTAGTTAAACCACTGTCCATGCTCTACCATGATTATAAGTATATTCTGAGGAATGGGAGAAATGATGTGAAAGGCAGATGCATCCTCTTGCGGCGCAGCGAAGACACTCAGCCATAGAACGAGACACGAGCTCTGGATATCTCAGATTTGAATTTGAGCATTGATTGGACAGTATAATTCTAATACTTAATTCTAATACTCCTTGTTCAATCAGGATACGCTACACAGTCCTCACACTCCTCCCCCGGTCCTCCTATTCCTCACTTCCGTAGCCTCCATACGAACCGATAACCTTATCTCCGGTGGTGGCGTCTTAAAGAAATTCGGACAACTCTTCTCTCTCTTCAAAGGCTCCCCAAATCACAACCTCCACCAAATCAAGCAAACCTAACCGCAGGCCTTTAGCACATTGCCTAACGGTCCTCCGCTTGCTTCGCTTAGTCATGGTGGCACAATCGAAGCCAATTTCCCGTGCCAGCAGTGTGAAATGAGCTATCTGTCAATTGTGGCCATTACGAAGCGTAATAGACCATTTGCCGATGTTGAGGCGGTTAGGTAGGTTGCGGTTTATGGACAAGAATTGATCGTTATTTAGGGGAGGGTGGTGGGCAGTTCGGGCAATTATATGTCGAAATACCGCATATTTCTTAAAGTTTTCTATTTCCTCAGCCTGTACAGTCTGGATATCTTATAGTGTTTTTTGCAAAATATGGGTTTGAGTATCACGTGATAGTCTGCTATCAAACGTGCTGACCCTAGGAATCTCCTTGCGCAACCGAAAATCACCCCTTTTGAAACCAATTTTTCTATTTATAATATGTTTGTTATCGTCCGTGTGCTCAACATGTCCCCCCATTACCCCATCACCTGCCCTTTCCACCTCCGCTCCTTTCTAATCCACAGATATAAACTCTCTTCTTTCTTCCTTCCGCCCTTCAGCTTAGCTTTTTCGCACTCAAGCAAAACCCATTTTGGCATCAACCAAAAATAATTGCTAACCTTCACCTCGGAGTGCCTGGCCTTTTCGTTTCTGGATCTAGGATGATATTAGAACCACAACAAAGATCACATTGCCTGTATAAGAAATTTGGGTATTGGGGTTCGTAACATTGAGGACTTGGAAAGATTGAACAGTTGAGAGCTTGGAGCGTTCAGGAGGGCTAAGGAGGGGTAAGATAATCGAAAAAGCGAAGGAACAGGCTAACGGTTGGAGTTGCAGGGCCGGAGTATGGTTGTTAAGAGTCGCAGAAACAGATGATAATGAATTCGATGCTCATTAGAATGAGGGGGAGTGAATGAGTTTGATTTCCAAATAAAGTCAAAAAACAACCGTTTTCTAGGCTTATGGGCCGGTACCTCCTCGTGATCAACCATAGTAAAACGCTGCCACGACAGAAAAACCCACAGTCTGGACCATGCTTCCTGGTTTTCTTACTTTATTTCGCAACCCAGTCGAAATTGAGCCCCCCACCTTAGTAATAACCTTAAATTTCACTTTCCCTCCGTCAGAGCAGATTGTAAGCGTGGTGGTCGTACAGTTAAACCGCTCGATCTTAACTATGCCCTGTCGACGTGCGAAAATTCACCGATTTCCATTCTTGGCCGTTGGTTGCAATTTTTGGGTGGTAGGGGCTCTCTGTCACTCGAACTATAGACCGGCCCCTCTTACAGAAGGATTGGAACCCTTTCTTTAACGCTTCTATTATTATCTTTTTGGGGGGGAGAAGTATCTTCTAAATCTAAGGGTTAATGCATAGCAGCAGCAATTGTCGTTCCACCGTTGTGATGCTTGGAAATGGTCATGCTTTTATTCCTTTTCTTTTTTTATTTAGGGTTAGACCTTGGCAATGAACAATCTTCACTTTGTCGTTCGTGTCATATTCGTTTGGACATTACAGATAATGACAGACCTGACACCACCTATTCATTTATTGCTCTTTAAATCCTTGTACTGTAGTGTCCGTAAAGTTCACTAAGTTGTTGCCTTCACATCGGATTAGTCACCCTCTCGGTTAGCGAGCTCGCTTGGCACCCATAAATCGGACCATCACGCAGTAAGTTCAACCGCAACCATCTCTTCGCTCACCTTTGGATCCGCTCCACTAAACCCTCCCACTCACGACAAGCTCAGCAACGGTTCCCAGCTCACTCAAAGCTAAGATGGAGATTGGATTCGCAATCGCCAGAATTTCCTCGGACAAGAACGACTAGAACGAACACGGTCTGTGTCACTCATGAAATCCCAGTCACGCCGGCAAAATTTGTTGGTTCAGACGTCCAGAGAATGCCCGGAAAGGTTGGTTGGACCATCACCCGCATCTGAAGGAGCTCGTCGCCGCAAATTCCACCGCAAACTTAAACAATGACGCCAGCGTGCTAAACGAATAATACCCTTCCACGACCTGAAACCCCAAACAGAAGAACCTCTCCTCGTCAGCACCATCACCGAAGCCAACGTAAGTGACAACAAACACCAAGTTTTTCAACCATAATGCATTCTACCCAACGACTCTAGCGTGGGCGTCCGGACAAATGCTGATCCTGTATAGGCATGGGGGACTGGGAACAGCCAGCTTGAGACGCTATTGGAGAGGGGGTTGGAGAGGCGCCGGCTGTCATGTTCTTTAGCGTATACTAAATACCCGGCCTGTTCGGTAACTCCTTCTCATAGAACTTACTTAAGGAAAATGGCACTTATTGTCACAATGAGGAGGAGAGGATTCTCCCTATCAATGGTGGCGATGAAGTGGGTTTCTTACGGTCTTGTTGGCTGATCTAGATGGACCAACAACTGTGGTTATGGCTCTTGATCTTGCAAAGTCGAAGATGAACATGCATTGGAAGCACTTACTGAAAAAGAAGACTCAGGCTGATTTCTTGCTGAATACTGGGACTCTACATCCCGGGAACCTACTTTCAACAGCATCAGACGTATGCAGGGAAATTAAGTTACTAGCTAGATAGCGACTGCCAATAATGATTACTTTGGAGCTATAAAGGCGGAAGCCTTTTTAATGTGGAGTACAGACATGCAGTCACCTTTAACTTTGATGCAGTTCGTTCGAGTATCACGTGTCTTTATACCCCATTAGTCATCATCCTACCTCACATTAAAGTCTAGCAGAAAGATCTGCAGCAGTTCTCTGTCGAACCGCATTTGGAAATACCGCGCATGTGTATATTCTCTATGATCAACACTTCAGTAGGTGGCACGAAGCTCAAATCTGAGCCCGACGGCCTCGGAAATAAAGCTCCTCGGTGGACAGAATGGTCGTGTGCGAGCGCGAGCCAGTAAGACGAGAACCCTGAAATAACTCTTCATAACGGGAAAAGAAATCTCCGGCGTAACAGATCTACAGTAAGCCTGCGAATCAAAATTCAGTGCGCGCTATACTTGAGGTACAACTTCTACAATCCGCCTACGCAACAACAAAACTTAATTTATAAACTACTGTCTCCACGATTTCCAAGCTGCCACAGAATCGGAAAGCGGCCACTCCCTCTCCATCCAAGACATCGACGTTATGATACTCAATTCACTTATGCGAAGACGGTGAAGTTAACCTGAGAGGTTTCCCGAGACATTATATATGTGACTGTTCACGTGCTCGCATAGGTTGGGTGGGGTGCTTAGGGTAGATTGAACCACTTCATAGTGAATCATGAACATGTGTGTGGTCAGCAGCCCTATTGGGTCGCTTAATCACCAGTGCCCGGATGGCATCTACCTAGGACTTGCTACCCACCCTTTCCTCCTTCTTCTTTAATCCTTTTCTTTTCAAAAAGTTAGCTACCTAGGTAATCGGTATAATGATTTACCTTCTCTTGAGCAACACCGTGGCAATATACACCTGATGCTGGTGTAAATCTCATTTCGAGTACAGCGGTAAAGGACATGCACTGGTACTGTGATCAGGATAAAGAAATGGTGTGTTGTAGATAGCGGGGAAGAAGAGGTGGAAGTGGCTTTCTGCCTACTATTGACGGTCCTCCCACGTTCTTATTGGCGGATCAGGACAGGGATACGGCGATGGGTATACTTCTTCGGCGGTGAAGGAGAAGAGAAGAGGTTTTTGTAGTGGGAACGTCTAGGAACGGGTAGAGGCTCTTTACAAAGCTGTCTGGAACTAACACCTTTCCCCTTATCCCTACCTGTACCTATATAAATCCCACGAATTAAAAGCCCCACAGAAACACACATTCGAACTTTTCCCTTGACAACATACCACAAACTATCCCCTTCGCACCTATATAATCACTCTTCCTATCTCAGTCAAGTAACTCACCCAAAAAAAATATCTTTCACTGGAACTTGAGGCAGTAATCGCGCCGCCCTCTAACCTCACTCTAACCAGCCGAAGATCGCAATCTTTCGGTCAAGTAGGCACGAGTATATAATGTATTATTACCGATAGATCAGTATAACCTGGTTTAATAACAGTCTAATAGGTAGGTTCGTAAGCCCATTGATTGACACGCTCCATACGAAGATAAAATATACGCTATCGTAACTACTCTTTCACTGTAAGGCTTGGCCCCATGGGGTTGTTGTAGAGGTTCAACGAAATGGATTCGATACCGAGCAAGAAGCTCTACCTATGGAGCCTATATACAGAGTGCAAGCATTAAGGCTCGCTTAAGTACACACTAACCCAATCAGCCCACGTCACGTGCTGTACTAAACATGATAGGAATCATATTTCTTACGTTCACCTTCTATAGACCTTTATACATGGCAGATTCACCCCGTTCCCGGGACCTTTGACAGCACATAAATCAGTCAAATTAAAATTTATATTCATTGTCTGTTAGATTTATATAACTATCAATCTGATTGACCCAGGCCGTGTCACAATAACCTCCGTTGCCTGAGCAGTAGTACTGGTAGATGTCGATTAGCTACTATTAGCTGATGAAACAACTCGCCTTAGTTTGGTTGAAATGAGATAGGGTGAGGCAAAGGCAAAGGATTGGATTCTAGAGGGATACTCCTCTAGAGTCCGGTTTACTTTGCTCTGAAAATTGATATTACGTATTCATAGGCCCAGTTGGGAACCAGGTAGCACGTTAAATTGAATTATTATTTTATAACTGTCGAAATGAACCGTCTTTTCCTACCGCTGACTGGCTAAAGAACCTTGATTAATATCTAATCAGGTGCAGTTTTTAACGAACCTAAATTGATTCCGTTCGATTTAGAATGAACCAAGGCAAGGCAGAACACGCCACTGTTCATCCAGGTACGTGGCCATAGATAAGGAACTTATGTATGAATGGAAGGGGAGGTGGCAGCAGAAGACCGCTAAAGCGGGACGGTCTGTAACTACTTCGTCGGAGGGGTGGGGTAGTCAACCTCTTCACCTGCACAATGGCCTTCCCAACACGAAGCGACAGCACTATTTCTGCTCCGTACGGAAATTCTTGGACTGAAAGACTGGGTGGCGAGGACTGAAGTCCTAGGAATCGACCCAGGATGCCCATGTGGGACTGGGCGGCAAGCACTTCAACACGTACCCAGCTTCTGTCACGATCACACTCAGCCTCAAGCAAGCCTCCTCCTGGAAATAGGCGTTACAGAGCTCCCAAAATACTAAAGAAAGAAACAGCGAAAACTGGCGCATAATGGCTACTAGAAACGGACCTACTTCGGCTATTCAGAGTTGCAAAGGATATTGAGAAAGAGGATACAGAGGACTGGGCCCCCTTCCAACTAAACCACGACGTGTCATAACAACCTCTCTGTTGCCTAAATCGAAACACTGGCAGATTTGGAACGGTTAATAGTGATATATGTCTAGCTGATGCAACCCACCTCAGCTAGATTTGGAAAGATAAAAGATGAGGAATAGGCGAAAATCTGGACCCTAGAGACAAACTCTAGAGTCGAGTTTACTTCGCACTAAATATTGATATACGTGTTCATAGACCCTTTGGGAACCAGGTAGGTGATGGAGGCTGTATTTGGCAGAACGGAAGTGGTCATAGATAATGTCTTTAGAATGGGTGAAATTAATTGTTGTCTGCAGTCAAAGGAGTAACAAATATATACATGAGATTATGTGATTACAGGACTCAGGGAAGGAGTGGAAACCTATAGAAGTGTATGTAATGTTTATCGCCACGTAACTTGGCAAACCTACTAGAAGATTCTAGCATAGCGAGATTGCCATTCCAGCAGTAGCACGTGAAAATGATCATTATTTAATATTATTAATTGATTTCGTTAAATTCAGAGTGAACTCATCAAAAGCCAATCCCCAGAAAACGAAAGAAATCCTTGTCTAGGACGACCGCAGAAGAAGGAGACAAATCGAGAACAGTATCAAGCCCCAGCGAGGCGCGAATGGATTGTGGTGAGAGAAGTTATTTGATAGCATCCTTTAATAACACATTTACCTCTCATTCTACTCCTTTTGCGTCGCGAGTTGCCCACCATTTTAAGACATTAGAGCCCTTAAAAATTTACGGGCGCGGACTACCTTATCTGTGACTGGGCAAGCAAAGAAATTTCAGGAGAATGTGAAATTCGAAAATCTTTCCTCAGAACCTTTCACAAAGCCGTACTTACTGGATATTAGCCAACGAAAATTTTTATTAGCAGACGTTGTAAGCCGAGACCACACATGGTCGGGGCATCCTAATGCTGACTTGGCACTAAATTCATGTATATATACTTCATACCTCTTCAGACCTTATGGTCAACAACTCCGTCGAGAATACAGTCCTGTACCCCCTTAAACAACTTATAGACGTCAATCGATATATTTGAGTGAGAGAGGCGCGCAATGATTCGAAGGAATCTAAGATAACTCATAAATTTCAGCCCGCACCCGATGGATGAAATTAGAGTTGGCGGGGTTCTCTTAGGAAATGTAAGTTGTATTAGTCAAAATCGCGGAAGTAGATGAGACTGTGGCGGTAACGAGTGGAGGCAGTAACTCCAGTCGTTTTTAGCGAATGTGAATGCCAAATTGAACGACGAATGGATCCAATATGATGTGACGGTTAGGGGAAAAAAAAGGAGCGGCGTAGATGAAAAGGGACTGATCCTGTAAGCCTAGACGCCTGGCGAGGGGTCCACCATGCATCCCCACATGGAGGAGCCAGTCAATTGGGAGAGTCGACATTGGATACCTTGCATTACCTTCTATTCGAATTGAGCGATATGAAGCTGCTGCATCTTTGACTGTTTCGAATGATTACCGCATCGGGACGAAATTGTATGCATGGGGTGGGGGGGGGGGGCTGTGTCGCATAGTCCTTCCTTGCGTGGAAGGGTGCCATACCGACACTTCTGAGAAAGAGCAGCGTCTTTCGCGTTTTATCCCGAGCGGGGGTGCGCTTGCTCCCGGAGTATTGCGATCGTGTTTGCAGAACCTTCATACCGTGAACTCGACCGGGCTCTTGGTTTGGTGGTGGTAGCCGATCGCTAAAGACCCGTTGGGTAAATGACCGTTGGCAACGTCACCCAGGTTGAATACAAATAATGAAGCTTGAGAACCGAGAACGGTACTGCCAGAGAGAAACAAATATCTTCCTCTGTCCAGAGTGATCAAAAAAGAAGGCGGGGTTTATGAGCACAGCATAGGGCTTAGGAACCTCCTTCACGTGTTTGCCGTCCAGATTTCATGTGCTGGTAAACTCTCTCTTCAGCGGTCTGATGCAACCGGGTGGCCTAGATGGTGCGTGGCGGGGTGATTCGGGAGATGGCGACTAGCAGTCACAGCCACGGCTGCTACGATATCTCAAAACGTGCTAACTCCGTTGATTGTAACCGAAGTCTTTGATGGCTTGAGAGAGAGAGGGGGGAGGGAGATGTTGGACGGAACTTTCCCGGAATTGAACAATGATAGGAGGTGTAACTGTGTAGAACCTGGTTGTTACTGCACCGACCAAGGACTGATGCACGGCCACATTCACCCTTATGTTTACCCCTGTCAGTCACCAATATCTACGGGCTATATTAAAGGGCTCTCCCTCCCATTACAATACGAGAATAACTTACCTCTCTATTTACTTTATCTTTTTATATGTTCCCTTTTCATAATTACGTTATTATTTCTCAGCGAGACGTATATAGTCGGGCTGCTCCCTTAATCAAACGCTTAGTTCAATCTCTATCCATTTACTGCTTCTGATTTTATTATTGCCTCGATGTAGTGCTCACAGGAGGCATAAATGTTGATGAGCTGTCAAGGCTTCGAGGGGATATAACATTTCAAAGCCGCAGCAAAGTCTTCCAGAACGGCGGGTCTGAAACTTTGTCAGGAGGGTTGAGAAGGTGAAGTGACAAGGCGCCGCTTGACACCTAGTGTTTGATATGGCAAGGGATGGGGAGCCGCATGAGTGGCACCATCATTGTCGGCCGTGGAGTGGAGTCGCAGGTCATGGTAGGGACTCTGATACCTGAAAGATAGAAACAGGTCAACGTGCGGAACGAAATATGCGCTCTCGACGTGGTGAAGCCAAATAGGTAGCAATTGCAGACGCATATAT
>ML994270.1:0-24500 GCA_010093945.1 Delitschia confertaspora ATCC 74209 | reverse complement strand
CTCTCTCTATTTCCTTATGTTATCAGATAGACATTCCCTTCTACTCTAAAAGTACATTTATCGTCTTCACCCGTTGACTTAGGTTCAGGTGTTGATTTGAGAGCGATTGGCTTTTTTGCTGTGCTTGGTTGTGTGTCTACTGGTGTAACCATTGCCTTCGCAACTTGTTGGTTCTGTATCACCATGCGCCTATTGTTTCCTTGCTGGCCGGGTTCTTCGGTATGCCAGAGACACCGATGCCTACTGATTTGGTGTTGGTACAACCGTGGGCGAAGGAGATCGTGCTTTTCTTCGGACCGAACACCTGCAGGCCGGGCCTCTGGTGTTGTAGCAGTCTAGTTTCGTGTCTGCTTCTGCTTGGGGTTCCAGGGTAAGTGGAGTATTCCGGCCAACTGGTGACGCCTACTTACGGCTGGTGGGAGATAAGCTACTTCCGAGTGGGTTGGGCGTGGAAATTAGGGTTCTGATGACTACATGGTGATATTTCGGGTGTGGACTGAAGTTCGGGTTTGTGGGAAGAAATGGGGATATTATGTTGCCTAACTCTAAAAATCTTTCGTTCTTTCTCCCCAGAGTACTCCAAGCCCTGTTTCTAATCTTTTCAGGCGTGACGCCCTTCTTCACCAAGCCCACAATGCTGTTATCAAAACCTCCTGCGTTAGGTCAGAAACTGTCTAATAACCAAACGCTTTTTCGCCTACCTTGCTATCGCACGCGTGTGAGACCACTGCAGTTATGCTCCCATTCTTTGATGTTCACGCGCGAGGATGTGATGGTGGAACAGTACCAGGCAGATACGGAACCTAAGGACGATTGATTTTCATATAGAGCAACATCTCACTGCCCATGCCAGCCTCTAGTCTATGCAAGGCTGAGATAGCGGCTACATTGCAAAAGCAATAACTATTCAATGAGGGCTCTGGGACCGTCTCTAGGTGATGTTGACGAATAGCTTCGATAGCCATAGCTACATATCCTGCGGCGGGGAAAGTAACGTGAGGATCGAGCTACTTTGCGGTCAGTCTCTCATCGGACTCAGATCAAGCCAGGAAAGCAACCCACCTTATGGTCGGCTAACAAAAGGCATGTTCTTTAAAGCGAGCACATTCCGCCAGCTGCGGGACAGACTCAATGTCCCCAGGTTACCGACAGGCTGACCAAATTAACGGCATTCATCAGTGAGAACGAAGCCAACCTGCCTATAGACATGATGGTGACTGGCTCTACCTATATCTATTTCTCTGTGCACGTCTTGTCAGTCATCAACAAATCCACTTGTTTGTGAATCAAAAAAAGTAATCGAGGAAGTCAGTCATACAATGGGCTCTAAGAAACTTGAGCAGACACGACTTGTCCGCCAACTCCTCTGTCCACGAGCTTTCACACCAGAATTACTCGTACTAATATGTCCAAGGAGAGGACCTTACAGGGTACTTTAATTTTTCCGATTTTCGTCGGTGACATAAAGTCTTGGACATGGGATGTCGGCTGGACGGAGGATGCAATAACCTTATTGATTGAAGTCTCAAACCCACCGACCAATGTCGGTCGGATATGAGCGCCGTCTCCGCTTGGTGGTTGTGGTTCCTGTGGCGCTACACCTTTAGATATTGTGAAGTTCCGGGGCTGGGGACCACCTCGTGGAAATAGAGAGTCGTAAGGGTGGTGTAGAAAAGCTCGGTCATAGCTTTCAAGGTCGAGATTGAGATTAATTATGAGTACCTAGCGAAATCCTTTTGCGGTTAGAGCCCCCTTGTCAAGATGAATTGGTTAACTTCCGATTGGTAATATAGGCGTGTACCAGTACTGATTACGAATTAAAACGGATCGGCAACACTCCCAATTTTTTTCAACAAAGGAACAACAGTGGAGTTGTAGTTTCCATAAGCCCTATCGATCCCTTATAGTGTACTTTCATAATTCTAAGCCTCTGGTCTGCTTCTTTCAATAACGCAGCAACGCAGCAAATTGCTACTCCAACCTTTTTTTTGCTCAAGAACCACCCACATGGCGACATCTAGTTGCTGTAGTCTGTGCTCTTCGTAACCAGTTTTCTCCCCCCAGTTCAGGAAGAATTGTGTCGTTGATAAGAAGCAGAGTGCCAGGCGGACTACATTCTAAAGCCGTAATGAAAGCGCTGAATAGCCGTATAGCGTCATCATCGTTCCAACTATGCGCAATCTGGTATATGAGGTATGCGTTTGAAACCAAGGGCTGGGGTTGGAAAAAGTCATGGGTTTGGAAACTGACACGGCTCCTCAAACATGTTCCCGCTGTCGTTCGCCTTCTACAAGCATTGATGGCGATATGTCTTGGATAACGCACTTCAATTATAGAAAGTCCTGGATATCCGTTAGACTTTAAATTCAGTTGCGACAGAGATAGGCTGTTGTAACGCACTGTTACGAGGTAGAGCACGATGTGACCGCTCCCTCCACCAACATCGACAAGCGCCCCATCTCCGAGTGTCTCCCATGGAAATTTTGCCTCGCAGCTCGCTAACCTGACGGTCCACTGTACAGAAAAGTGGACTGGAAAGGGTGCTGTCGCAAACGATCAATACCAACACCTACGTTAAAATTACACCAGCCATGGCTCTCGCGAAACGGACTCCTTTCTCTGAATTTGCTTTGTAGTATTCGTACGTCGACAACATATGACGCCTAGTAAAAAGCGAGTCCGCGCTATCGAACTGGTAAGGCCGTTCTTGTATAGATTGGGGCGTTTTAGATGCGGCAGGAAACATTTCGTCCATCCTACCTAAAGTCAGACGACGACTCACCACTGCAGAGCTTACTTTGACAATGGCTGGACTTACTGCATTAAAAATACGCCTTTGAGCAGCGGATCTTTTGTAACTACAGTGCTAGCATTGGTGTGCTCAAAAACAGATCGTTGATTATTTAAAGAGTCTTTGTGTTGGAAGAAATCTCATTACCATTTCAACACGATCTTCCTGTATTTGTGATTTTTTGCCAAGATGAGTGTGGGCATCCCTTTCTTCATATAGCTCTATGATTGTGGGCATCCCTTTCTTCATATAGCTATATGATTATGAAGCCCTACACCTCTCCGAATAACAACGGCGAGCTCAACTTCATAAATAGAAGTGAATAGTCCCTATAGCGCATCAGAAATAGTAGCAGGAACCAGCGAAACTATCCAAATTCATTAGTCCAGCAATGATAGCCCAGTCGTTGATCTCCAATGGGTTACGCACCAAGCGTCTAGCGTAGATTCGAAGGCCAACAATGATACAATAAAGGAATAAGAAAACAGTCAAACGCTAATAAAAATTCTGCTACGATCATTGCATTTGAGATTTGGGGGTCAACAATTCGACAATGAACGTTGTTGCTTTCAGAATTGAGAGGGCTCTAGTATTGCATAGGGGAGAACTCATGCTGATAGATATTAGAATACAGCGTCGTGCGCCGCAATTACTAGCTGATACAAAACGGAGTCCGGTTCTTTTCTACGTGTTACAAGCACCCGATACACTTGCTAACAGTTCAATGGAATTCTGAAAGACGAGGCACAGAAGGGAGTCCAGATTATGGATTAGATTCATTTCCAGCCTTGGGTGACAGTCTTTGGTCAATGGAAGAATCAGTAGTAGATAGTACTGACTCGACTTCAAGAGATGACATGCCTGTAAACTCATCCACGGCTTATTTTTCGGAGTGATACGGGCTCCGAAATCTTACTGGCATTAGTTGAGGTTTGTGGTACAAATTACTGATGTCGAGAAGAACCTAGAGGGCCGATAATTTTCGGCGCGGCTATTAGCTCAATCAGAGTTTAAGTGAATAGGATCTTATGCATGTATCTCACGTTCCTACACAAGCGAGTTGAAGATAATGCAAGAGGTTGGCACCTAAAGGAGAGGGCTAAAACTCTACCCAAGTCCGATGGGTTCCTCCGGCAGTTAAGCGGAAACCTATAGAGCTGTGAGAATTATATATATTCTACTTTTAATACAGCTGCAATGATCTCGTCTTCCTGAGTTAATCACTTACAAGCCTGTTTGTTTGTAAGCAATGTTGAGGGCCTGCAGAACGTCAGCATTGCAGGCCCCTCCTCCAATAGTGACATGTGTGCCATCTTTGGCGAATTGAATTATTCATTTTGTGAAGTTGAATACCGATCCTATGTCGAAACCCCCTAGACCGTATATACTTCAATGGCCGTTGGCAACTGCAAGGAAGGGTATTGAGCGCTCATTGGCGTATATAATCTATGGGTTTGCATATCCCTGCCCTCTCTCTGATTAAGAACTAAAACCAGGTCTCCTGGTAGAATGATTCTTGCATCAGTAGCTAATCTAGGGCCCAATATTCTAGTAATGCTTGAATGTTTGAAACAATATATTGTGCAAATGTAGCGTTGCAAAAGAAAGCAAGAACGACGATATGAAGACACGACATTTTCGCCGTTCCCTAAAAAAGAAATTGAAGAAATTTGAAGTAATAAAGAAATATCATTAAGCTCTTCATGATGAGCAACGAGTTGTATGAGCCTTTCTGTATCTACTTCGGGCTGAAGAACGAATTGTCAGGACGAAGCTGGAATTGTTCAACTTCCATGCCCTGCCCGTCTGCGCCTCACGGGATTTTTAGACCCATGAAGCGGAATAAAATGTTTTGGCAGACCTCTGCCAAAAGATCTTTGTAACATCGACTCAACAGTTCGGACAATGCCTGCATCACTAATATACGCCGACATTTTTCGGCTATCCGCCAGAAGTCCGATCTGCCTTATATAGTCTCTCACGGACTTAAAATCTCCTAGTCAGATCTCAATATAAAATTGGGATTTTCAAATTCTGACTTCTACTAAAATGGCCAACCAAGTTATCACGCTTATTACCGGACCGAATCGCGGTATGTACATACGGCGTTCCCTAGTTTAAGGAAGCTGATAAACTTACAATCACAGGTATCGGTCGAGGCCTGCTTGAAGTATTCCTTGGCCAGGCGAATAACACAGTCATTGCGGCGGTTCGAGATCCTACCGCAACCATTTCACAAGGGCTAAAGTCTATCCCGGTAGGGGAAGGGAGCAAGGTCATACTCGTTAAGATTGATAGTGCAGTGGACTCAGATGCTCAAAAGGCTGTTTCTGAACTGAAGTCGAGTTATGGAATTGAGAAACTTGATGTGGTGATCTCTAATGCTGGAATTGGCGAAGTCGCCACCACTGTATCTGAGACACCGCCTGCGAGTATCCGCAGCCACATGGATGTCAATCTCATTGGCACTCTAACGCTCTTCCAAGCTGTCGAGCCACTTTTACGGAAGTCCCAAGAACCGAAGTTCTTCACCATGTCATCGAACCTCGCCAGTCTCGGACTTATGGAATACGTTCCTGGACCTTGGTTTTGCTACGGTGTGACAAAGTCAGCTTTGAACTTTCTGACGCGAAAAATTCATTTCGAGAATGAGTGGTTGACGGCGGCTGTCTTAAGTCCGGGATGGGTACAAACTGATATGGGCGAGTTTGCTGCGAAAGCTGTGGTTGCTGAAGCTGCTCCTGTGAAGTTGGAAGATAGCATAAAAGGCTTAGTGCAAGTGGTAAGTTCTCAAAGGCCTCGTAATCCAAGTTCCTGCTAAAGTTTGGCAAGATTGAAGAAGCATCTCGAAATACCACTTCAGGCACTTCTATTTCCTATGAAAAGCAGAGTGTCCCATGGTGAGCAAGGAATCTTGACTCTCTCATCCAAATTCTCGAGATAGCTTATTGGAGGGCTGAACGGGAAACATATATTTGTTTCCCTTGCTCTCACATATGAAATTCTTTATCCTCATCCCTATCTCAAGAGTATCAATCTGTCCAGTGTTCGCTTGTTACAAAGAGCCTTGAATCTTGATGCCGCTCATCTCCAGAATGTTGTGGGAAAGCTGGACCCACTTCATGTTTGCGGAATTCCGGCCACTTATTGAGACCTCCCTCTACCTCCATTGGGAAACTGGACATGAAATCCATATTCGGGAAACCGTACCCCCAAGGGCTGAGTCTAGCGTTATATCGGAATAAGCTGCCGCTGAATTGAGCTCAGTCTCGGAAGCCGCTGGAACAAAAGATTGCATATTAGGGCCTGGCGTGGATGACGACCGAGAGCTAGGCATACTTGTACCTGAGCTAAAGGACTTGTAAGCGTGAGCGTACAGAATTGCACATCGCATGTACCTACCTTTCCATACCAGCATTGTTGTCTCCTCCTGGAGCCAATTCAGACCCTAGCCAATTATGACTCTCTCTTTCCAACCCGGCGTTATCTGAATTTGGTGAAACCAACAATTGGGATCCTTTTGGGGCACTACGGGATATGACGGAGTCCACCTGGACTACTATTTTTTCCAGATGCTGTATACCGAGTTTCGCAATCTGGTTCGCATCACTAAGGTCCCGAAGGAGCATTAAAGCTTTGTCGATGTAGCCTTGAAGGTGTGTCGCATTATGATCATGTAGCTGATCCTCGCTGGCTTTTTCATATACAAACTCGGTACTACAAAGAACCTCATGGGAATTTCGAGGTCCAAGGCGGAGTGTCTTTCCAACACTTGCAGTTCATATGACATTCATGGAGAGTAGAACAGCCGCGTGGTAACTAAAAAAGCTAAGAGAAAACATGCTCATACGTTGCCGGCCTAGAAGATCGTGTAGAGCAAAAACTGCATCAAGAAGGGGAACAGCAAATTGAACTAACCGGGCTTTCTGCGAAATCAGAAACTTCTTCTTATATTGCGGTAAGCTCGAGATTCGTTCCTCGTCAAGCTGGAATAGTGGTTGGAAAAGATGGCACATAGAGGCATAGATTGTTATCCGAAGCATCTGTCTTTGACGAGGAAGCATGGGAAGCTCCAAGTCCCACCGAGTATCCTCATTATGTAGCGAAAATTCAGAAGGCAAGCTCAGTATATAGGATTTGTAAATGTTTTCCTGGAACTCCTCCACGGCACAAATATCATAGCAGTCGCGGCGGAGTGTCCCTTGGGCGTGGGCAGACTCCCACGGTTTCGCAAGTTTCGCCTCTAACAACCGCTCGGTAAATGCATCTGGCTGTCCCTGGCCCGATATGACAGCCCCTGAGGTAATTCGCATTTGCGGAAAGCTGACCAAGGAGAGGTCTTCCTGGATCCATGGTGTTCGGTCTAGAGCAAGCGATAGAAGTCTGTCACATGCAAAAAGATTCCAGAAGCACCTACGTGACATATCTCTTTCTAGTTCATTGACGGGGTACTTGAGGTCGAGGCCCCCGGTTAAGTGTAGCCCGATGCCCTGGGAAACTCTGATGCAATCACCAAGCACATACCATGCATCAGCCATGAAGCCCTCGTTCTTAAGGTAGCATGGCCAATAGAACATGTGGTGCACCGATGTAAGAGATCCACCACTATGGATCTGGTCCGTCACTCTGTGTAGGCGCATAGCGACGTTCTTGCAGTGGACCCGTATCGTGTCGACTGGAATATTTTTGGATCCGATCTTCTCCATAAGATTCAGACGGAATAAATTGCGCACTGAAGGCACATATCCGCAGTACTAGCACTCCGAATTCAAGATTGTGAACGCTGGATCCAGGGAAGGTTTTCCACCATTGCTCATAGCGCTTGAGAAATAGCGGTGGGTGGAGCATCTCTGATATCCAATTAACCTCTTTGAAAAAGTGTTGAATTAAACAGTTGATGATTGGTCTCTTGGGCAGGATATCCAAGCATTTTCGTATTTCCGGCAAAGCATTGCTTAGGGAAGACTGGATGTGTTCGCATGGTGGCCCTTGAATACTGAGAAAGTCGAACTTTAACACCCGAAGATGAGGTGTTAGCTTTGTTGCTGTGTCTCATGCAGAAAGACCTTTACCTTGTTCATCAAATCGAATAAGTTACCCTTACTCCCTTCAAAATACCCTAGACATGAGATCATAGCACTGATGTTCCTAGCATCACCCCTATTAGCTATCGAGGTATGCTCATCTGGCTTTGGATCTCGTTCTGAGGCCCCTTTCTGAAGAATGGCCTTGACTGGAACCTGGAGGAGAGAATCTTCTCTTGATATAGGCTGGCTTGTTTCTTGGCATGGGGGAGGGTTTTTTGTTTTCTTCCATTCAGATTCGGAAAAGATATAGGTACAAAGCTCTGGGAGGCGTCTTCGGGTGCAGTTGGTGCATGGGTATTGTCTATCGCACTGAAAGCCATCGTATTAGCAATGGAGCACTCTGAGACGAGAGAGGAATAAACGGTGCCTTTTGCTTCTTTTGATAGCATTGGCTACAAGCCGCGGCAGGGCGCTTCCGCTTCTGGTGCTGCGCTACCATTGTGCCTAACGTGCGTTAACGACGGGGAGTTAACATCGACCAGCCCTATGAAATGAAGGTGATGAATGAGGGTAATACACAGACTTGTTCAACAGTAACGGCACTCCATCGCAGGCTTTGAGGCTCCGCTGCGGAGTAAGTAGATAAGGTAGACGTCAGGAAATCAGTTCCAGGGTTGGAGCTGTGCCGCAAAAACGGGGATACAGTATGAAGCCCCAGCCTGCGGCTGATATCATGCATTCGAGACTGACTGCTTCGTTAATTTGATACGTGTTCATCCGATTTCTAAAGGATGTTGATATTCCGACTGATCGGCTTGATGTGCTAACTGGGTGTGTTAATATATGGACAAGCACTTTTGATATGTTAGCTGGTCACGTGCGTAATTACATATCTAACCGATATAGACGAAAAATTGAAATTTCCGATGTCCAAATACCAAATTATCACATCATCGACAGCAAGCTACAACTCTATATCACCAACGAGCGTGCTTGATGAGGGTGTTATCCATAGGACTATCGTCGACAGATGTGGCATTGGAGGTGACATTGGCGGTCGATTCCCGGGAGGGTTCTGAGGACAGTTCTACTGGGATTATTCGCGGGTTAGTTCAGGAGCTGCTAATTCGGCAGGCATAGTAGGTTCTTCATCTGCCCCAGGATTATGAAGTGACTCGAAGTGCTCCCATAGCGACATTATCGCTGCGTATTTGCGGGATTGAGTGGATATGTTGATGGGTCGCAGCTGAGCATCAGATAATGTGGCCACTCAGCCTATTGAAAGTGCCGGTCAATATATCAAAACACCAGTCAGCACTGGGGCCAGAAACATTCTGCAGTCACCTTTGCAAAGAAAATGGAATGCATGGAGGGGCAAGTGGACTAAAAAAATGAGGGCGTTGGTATGCGGTTCAGTCCTTCAAAATCCTCATTTTACATCGTATTTCGCAGTCGTCTTTAATCGTTAAGCCCGCTTCAAAATTGCGACTTTAACGGAATACGAGCGGCCCGTCCCTTCTCATAATTTAACATAATTTTGTATCAAATCTGTGTCAGATGTGAATACAATTAGAGGAGCTCTGCAGTCCCCCAAGCCTCTTTTTTCCTACCTTTTTCAACCCTCTCCAAGTTAATATTATTGGTCAATTAACCTATAATCTAACTGTTTTGCATGACAATTCTGAGCAAAGTTCAACTGTAGTTCCAACAGTGTTAATGTGCTAATAGGTTTTATTGTATTCATATCTAGTTAAGATGTAGTCCAAATCGACCTCTAGTAAGCTAGCGAGCGCCGAGCCCCTATTTAAGGCAGTGAACAGAAAAGGACGTCAGTTATCTATGGATTACGTGGATATCACGCCTCTCCGCCGCTCTTCAACTGGTTAAGCTTTAAAGTTGATATCGGTAGCCTATATATTTTCTCGTTTTAAATAGAAGTTTGTCATATCCTAAGCCTGTCTAAAAATGCGGGTACAGATTCAACGACATCGGAAACAAACTTGACTTACCGGGGTACAACAGTATCAACCTCATCATCGTTAATTAGCGCAGCTAGTAGAAAGACCAATCGAACTGAGAAACTGACCGGTATCATTTGAGTTGATGCTGGAACTGTTCGGGTCAATATAATGAAAAATGAACAAGCCATGCTATACAAATAACGAACGACTTGAATTCATAGTCTCGAACTCCTAAAAGACCCAGAATTCTATTGTGGAATTGCTATTGACCGTACGTCCATTGGAAGTACGGATCCAAAATTTCATCGAGTCCGCAGACAGCTTCTCACACCAGCATTTTCACCCAGTCAGGTTCAGAAAGGTGTGCCTGGAATTCAGAGCAAGATAGCAGCTGTCCCATTTACATGATGAATTTGCCGCATCAGGAGAACCTCTCGGTGTCATGTATCGCTGAAAAGTTTCTCATTAGATGTGACCAGCGCGATTCAAGTTGGTAAGGAATTTAGAGTATTGAAGTCCTTCGCGTCGTCCCATACCTATCTCGAGATCCTCATCAAGCCATAAAAGGAGCCTGGATATACCGCGCCTTCCCCGAAACGTGTAACTTCTCGCTCAAGCTACCAAAGTCGATATTGGCAGTGATGTTCTTGGTACCGATTGATACGCTCGCAAAAGGATATGAGTCGGAGGTAAACGAATATATGGAAGAAAGGCAGGCGAAATCAACCGCCGATGACAAAGCCTTTGAGTGGAGCAGTTTGAGAGAGATTTCATCCGTCCTGGAATTGCTCCTCGATCCGAGCTCCGCAAGTGGCCATAAAGTCCCCAGTCTTAAAGAACTCAACGACGAAGCCATCAGGCTCCTGACGGCGGGCCATGACGCCACCACCCATGCAATGATATTAGGACTATACCAGATCTGCAAATTGCCAATTATTTACACTCTCCTTCGTGCAGAACTGGACAGTAGCTTTCCCGAATCTGATGATGTCCAACTCGAAAAGCTAAGGAGGCTTCCGTATCTGGTAGGTTTCCTCGACGTAGGATAACAAGATATGCTATGCCATGCTCACATATCTCAGATGGCTGTTATCAAAGAAAATTTCCGCTTCGCAACCCCGGTCCCCGGACGATTACCACGAGTCGTGCCAAAGGGAGGTTGCATACTCCATAGCTACCGTCTAGATCCCGGCTTGGTAGGTACCTGGCGACATTTAATCGGGGAGGTCGGCAGTGCCTGGGTATTAAGTAAGTAACGAGTCTAACCAGATTGCAGCCCTACAAGTTAGCTAATTACGTGCCGCGCAGGCTAGCCTATTGTGAAATCTATCCCGCGTTAGGAACTTTCTTTAAATGGTACGATTTCGAGATCTATGAGACTACAGAGGAGGATATGGCGTGGAGTGATTATTTATATTTAGTGTAAGTTAACGCGGCGGACTAGTAGTGACGAATAACTAATGAGATGATAGTTTCAAGAAGAACCTCAAAGTGATACTCAGGAGACGTCCGTGATATAATGTAGAGAACTCAAGAGTTTATTAATAGCGGCGGCTTATCCGTACTTTCGAATCTGGCCAGTGCTGGGGCAAGTGTATGCCATGGCAGCCAGCCAAGTCTGGAAATCTACATATATGAGATGGAACTTAACGAGGACACACGTTAGAACGTGAGGAAGTGACGATAAAATGTGATGGGAGATCAAGAGTTCCGACCCAAAGGACGAAGAGGCTAGGTGACGTATTTCGCACTACAGGAACAGTTGTACAAGCTCAAGCTCAATCCTTTTAGTCATTCCACTCCTCAACGGCATAAACTCACCAAAACCTCTTGCTTATTATTCACTTCCTCTTTCTCCCCTCCCCCTTCTTCTGAGCCCCAGTCGTCTTCCCACCAACCTTCCCAGTATTTCCAACCCCCTCCAACCCATCTACCTTAACACTCGCATCCGCATCAGGAGCCGCGCTCAGCGGCTTATTCGCCAATTTCTCCTCTTCCTCCTCGTCATCGCCACCCTGTCCGAATTCATTGATTCTAGAGTAATCGACCTTGTACATCCAGGTCTGGTACAAATACACGAAGAAAATGACATCATCTCTGAGCGTGGCCAAGCGATGGAGCGTGGGCATCTTGATGGTGAAGGCGAAGAGGTCGTCAATGAAGGTGTTTAAGAATTTATAGGTCATAGCGCGGCCTGGCATGTGTGCGACGGACTTGAGGCGATAATTGATGTACAGCGAGGGCACCATCATGAGGAAGCCATACGCATAGACTGATCCGACGAGAGTGGTGATGATGAATGAGTACCATGACTTGTGAGTCTCGTACATGAGGGAGTATCCAGCGTAGGCCAGTAGAAGGGGCACGGCGATCATGTAAAGATACTTGAAGGCAATCTCATCGTACTCCTGAGTCTTTTTTTCGGTTTCGGAGAGGACGTGTTTGTCTTCGAATTTGATAGTGTATGGAAGGAACGATCCTGCAGGCGCAGGTCGGACACGCACGTTCACGGTCTTGGTGATTTTCCAAGCTTCGATGGCGATGCCCATGCCCTGGCCAAACAGAATCATCCAGGATGTGTTCTCGTTGTTGTCCATAAGGTAAAGGAAGATGATGGTTTGCATGAAGACGTTGGCCATGATGGTACGGAAGGAAGTACCGACATTGTCCTTCTTCTTGCGCCAATGCGCGACGTCGTTCTTGAAGGCCAGCATTTCGAAAATCATGTGGAAGACACTTACCACGGCTGTGAGAGCGAGGAGATATGAGTTGCTGTCGAGGAGAATCTCCTTCAACATTTCGATTTCGGAACCGTCACCGCCACCAGGGGTGGATTGACCGGCGGCACGCTGTTGAGCTTGTTGTTTTAATCCCTCGTCCATAGCAGCGAAGATGGAGAATTTCCAGTTGTTTAAGTTGTTGAGATTAACGTTGAGTGGGAGAGTAGAGACCGTGTTGTTGATCTCCGTCATCTGCTTCCTCAATTGCCAGAACGTGTTGGTGAAGAGGATAGGGTAATACCATCCGTGCTGGCCAGTAGCGTCCCTAGCACCTGTGTTTTCCATTACAATAAAGGACCGCACACCGGGATGAATGGTCCGATAGCTCAAGACACCAGAATCCGGAATCATCGACACCGTAAAATTCGGATGATAATAAGGGGCAACCAGTTGACCCTGCGGCTCCTCCACATCCTGCACCGCCGCCTCATTTGCGCTAGAGAGCAAATTACGTGTCTTTGCAATCTTCTTCTTGGGCAAATACTGGGTCAGCGGCCGAACGAAATGATACGCCTTCGCCATATCATAACCAGGCGCCATAGGATCCAGCTGGTTCCCGCTATGCGCGACATAGAAATGCGCAAACAAAGTGGCATTATTCTGGACCTCCTTCGGTACCGCGAATTCCGTATGAACTTCACGGTTCTCGGACCAATCGCCAAATTTGAAGTTCTTCTCCTCGATGAGCAATGATTCCTTCGGCATGGACTTAAGCTGAGGCATAGCCAGCGACGGCGAGATGTACATAGAGATATCCAGCTCCGTGCCTACAGGCCACATAGGTGAGACGGTCTCTGGGATCGGGTTCCATGCTGTGCCTTCAGCGAGCTGTTGCGGACGGTCCGAATACGCTGGGATTGGGATTTTGCTGCCAGGGACGGTTGTGCCTACGGAGGGGTCTGCGGTTTTCGGCTGGAGGAAGTACTTGGAACCTGCCTGTATGAGGAGGAAGATACCGACGCTTTGGATGAGGGTTCGTATAATCTGATTGGTAGAACTGCATTAGCAACTGAGCAGAAAGGGGTGACAAAGACGGGTTTTTATCAATCAAGCTCGGAGACTCACATTAGTACCGCCTTGCTGTTCCTCCTGTGCCGGTCTGGCCTGGCGTGCCTCCGGCATGATTGCTGTCCGGCAAACAGCTAAATTAGCTGTGGTGGTAGGTTAAAAGGAGTTGATAGTCCTCCGTTGATGCTGATGACCACCACAGAAAAGTCGGGCTGGATGGGGATGGTATCATTTCCCTATGCCAAGGCGTTTTGTGGTCCCCCGACTGCGCTGGCCGGACTGTCGTGAACACCCAGTACGACGGGCCACGCCACGCCGCAGTAGGTAATGATGCAAGTGGCAGGGGTTCTGAGTAGCCGCGATAGGTGATTCCGAATCTCTTCACTGACTCAAGCGTTGACTTTACACGCCAATCGACTATATTTTCACCTTCACTCACTTGCGGGAGCCTTACTTGTATAATTACCTTATACCCACTCTCCTTTTGTCAGATTCTTTCTTCTGCTGCTGCGACTGTCGTTCCTTCTTCCTTCATCAACACCACCCCGCCATTCCACCATGGCTACTTACACAGCAGCTTCCCCTGAGCGAGCTATCACGACTAAGCAACCTGTCGTCTGCGTATTGTAAGTCTAAAACTTCATCCCAATGCTCCCTCTTATCCTCAGTTAACACCCCCTTACAGCTGCGGCGCCTCCCCCGGTACCTCTCCAGTCCACCTCGCAGCCGCCCGCGCCCTTGCCCACATCCTCCACCAAAATAACATCAATCTAGTCTACGGCGGCGGCACTGTTGGCCTAATGGGTGAAGTCGCGCGTACCCTTGTCTCCCTTTCCGGCCCGTCCTCTGTCCATGGCATCATCCCGCAACCGCTTGTCGCCTACGAGCAAAAAACCGACCCCTCCAACCCTAATTCCCACAACATTGACGAGAGCATTTACGGCCGCACAACGGTAGTCAAGGACATGCACACGCGGAAGCAAATGATGGCGCAGGAAGTGATAAACGGGGGTCCAGGTGGAGGATTCGTTGCGCTGAGTGGCGGGTATGGGACGTTGGAGGAGTTGATGGAGGTCACAACGTGGAATCAGCTGGGGATCCATGATATGCCGGTCATTGTGTACAACGTGGACGGGTACTGGAATGGGCTCATTGACTGGGTCAAGAACGCCGTTACGTCGGGGTTCATCGCGGCGACCAATGCGGGGATTCTGGTGGAGGCGTTGAGCGCGGAGGAGGTACTTACTTGTCTCAAGGAGTATCAGAATGCACCGGGACGGTTCAATTTGACCTGGGACAGCAACTAACCGCTCTTTGGTGGTCGAGACACACCAAGGGACATTTCGTTCGACACTGTCATGAATCACGATACCAACAGAAAGTGGGCTGGTAGGAAAATGAGCGCATCTGCGTAGATGCTTGCATAGCTGGAAGGCGTTTAGCATCACCACAAACAATGAAAACAACTGAAAAACCCCTGAAGTCCAATGCCGCTGTATAATGGTTACATGTCCCCCTTGATGCCGATGCCAGTGAAGATACTGAGCCCCTGGTTATATATATGACATAGAGTGATATGTAACCCAAATCATGTTGGTAATTCTGATATCGAAAAGGAGCATTGGAATGTCGCATGAAAACAAAATGCCTCCGTCCAAACAGCGCCGTCTCTTTTCATAGGCGTTAATGTCCCACCCAGAACGCCTCGCAATGGATGAATGCGTTGAAAGCTCCTGGAAAACGGGCTCGCCGCCACGCCAAATATGCAACAAACCAGCCTCCAAAGCCGATGGCAAGAAAAATGAAGAAGGAAAGAAAGAAAGCAAGAAAGAAAGAAAGAAAAAGTGCAAAAGAAAAAGGTGAAAATATGACTGATTAAGCCACACATGACCTCTAGAGATATTTTGCATCATAATGAGCCTCAGTAAGACGGTTGAAGGAGACTGCAAATCTTGCAACATGCCCACCAGGGACCTAAAGATCTAGTAGCCCATTGGCCAGTTAGTATGGTTGCAAAACCCTCGTTTAAAAGCCGGGAAGTTGAAAGCCAAACCCGGGAACAGGTGGTGGCACTCCAATTGCCGCGTCAGAACGAGGTGACATATGTCGAGCTTCATGGGCGCGCTCTTGCTTACGGTTACGAGGGCCGTTGTCATGGCCGCGGGGAGCGAAATTGGACCCTCCGCCTCGCCCTGGATTTGGGACATGTGGAGGTACACGACGGCTTATAGCTATATCATGTCAGTTTATGTTCTTTGAGAGAAACCGCCCAACCGACTAACCTTTGGATGAGACGCCTGCACCGATTTCGATATCAGGTTCCTCGATGACCATACCACCCTCAAGCGGCTTGCCTCCGGTACCACCATACTCTGCCTGAACAACCCATTTCTTATCGGCTTCGGTAAGTCGAGCGATTGGAATGATACTAATTCCAGTGGTATAATCACTGCAATCACGAGGACCAAATCCGACGCCCCATCGAGTCTTCCTCAGTAAGTATGGAGTTTTTTCTGTCTTTAGGGTTCCGCTTACCTGTCGGGCTTTCATTGTCATATCCGGGTCTTGACACTTATCCATCCCCTCCTTAGCAGCAAGTGCATCTTTCCGATTTACCATCTTGACAAAAGCATGGTGTTTGTCACGATTGACGATACATGTTTGAACTGTCCCAAAGCGGCTGAAGATGCTTCTCAGTTCAGCTTCCGACCCATTAGCCCCACCTACAAACAAGGTACGACTTAGTACCCTAATAGTGTCCGGCGGCAAAGAGTTGTCGTATTCGAGGAACTTTGGTTGCATGCCACGAGAAACGCCTGGGCTTGGTTGACGACGAGGTGGTGTCCGTTGACGATACTCATTGCGACCACGGTTCCTACCACGCCCGCGTCCACGCTCATAGTCGTTACGGTTACCATTACTGCCGTCAGCTACAGCATTTGGATCGTATGCCGCATACGTTGGGCTGTTGCGTCGGTTAGGTGGGGACCCACGATTGGGCGTAGCACGCCGACGGCCATAGCCAGGGGATCGAGAGCGACTGCGCCCTTCTCCCCCACGAGGCCGATATCTATTTTCATTGTTGGCATGAACACCATTCTGCTGAGCGGGCGGTTGAACTACTGCAGATGGTGGTTGAATTGAAGCAGAGGGAACTGGGAAAGGCGGCACAACGGGTGTACCATTGGCATTTTGGGCCGCCGCAACCGCAGCCATTAGCTGCATCGCTTGGTCAGGAGGTATCAACCCGGCCGCTATAGCTTGGAAAAGCTGAGTCATCATATCCTGTCCGCCAGTCGGAGCTGGTGGAGCAGTTTGCCCAGTGGGCAAAGCTGGGGGTGGGGGAACAAAAGGCAGAGGCGGAGCAGCTATGTTTTGTTGAAATCCGAACGGGGACGGTGCTGCTTGCGCTGCTGCTGATGGAACTGCTTGGGTTCCATTACTTTGAAACGCAGTTGGAGAAATTTGTTTCCCATAGTTCGCGAGTGCAGTTAGTATAGAGACCGGATCAACGGCTGCTGGTGCTGTAGGAGCTGCTGAGGCTTGTGAAGCTGGAGGCTGAGCTGTAATGTTCAGGGCAGCAAGACTACTCTTTGGAGGACTTCCTGGAGGAGTGTGTGACTGTACACTTGCTATAAGAGAAGTTAGAAGAGGCCTATAGCCGTATCGGGCGCTATGTCTATGGTCTCATATATCTTACCTTGCTGGAGGTTGGTCAACTTCTGCTTGAAGCCGCGGAGCTGTTCAAGCGGGAATGTTTGTCCTCGCTCCCAAATGTCCAGCAGCTTCGAGATCTTCTCCCGATGATTTTCTGGTGCAGTCTGGATAAGTTCGTTTACAAGAGTAGGAAGCAAATCCGTCACTTTCTGGACCCCCGAAGCAAACGTCCCCTCGGCGGCCTTATGAGAAACTACCTGGTTGGACTGTCGGGCTTTCTCCACCCATTGCCTCGTCACAGAATCTAAGACATATAACACTCCTAGTTTATGTGTCGCCGGACTCCTCTTGAACTGTTGGAAGATCTTCTGGACAATAATCGAATCGGACTACAACAGAGAAAACGATTTAGTAGGTGGTCGGCAGCATAGAAAGCCTTGCGAAGTCGGCATACCTGGATGTTGTTGATGCAGAGTGCAGTGATAGCCTCAATCTTCGCCTTTGTGGCGCCTGGTGGTTTCAATGCCGGCAACGACTGCAACTGGGCCTCCAATGCCTCCATTGCAGACATGATTACGTAGCTCGCTTTACCCCAGCAGATTGGACGATAGCTTTATTGAAGCAGTTTGACGATGGCGAAAGTTTTTTGCGGCTGTATGCAGGAACACTTGCAGAGTGCGTGAGTGAAGGTTACCGACGCTGGCAAACACGTTGTGCGGATGGAAAATACTACCAGATCAAAATCTGAAACGGAAAAGTCAAATGGTACGTGATACCAGAGATGAGCAAGTTGATTGACCGGGTGAGTGGAAAAGAAAGCAGTCAGAGGGGTGGCGGATTGCGTGTGTCGCTGTAGAAGGACTCGACGAGCTGAGTCTCGGAGTCGTGGTGTATCTCTCACTCTCTAAGCTTCTAATGCCCTCTTTTTGAAGGGTCGCACTTCAAGGTCAGAAGCGCGTAGGATCGCGACAAAGCCCAAGATGAATGAATAACAGTGGGTGATGGGCGGATGTTGTGGTCTGTTCTACTCTTTATGATACTGTTGCGCTGTAAGGAGCTGGTGCGTGGTTGCAAGTCAAGAGCCGTCGGAGGGCATGAGCGGAAGAGGACGTGGAGGACAGGGCCCCTGACGTGCAGCAAGCCAAGAACCCTTAGTCATCAAAAAAGTCACGTGAATGCGATGCACGAGCCGACTACTCGGACCTTCTAATTTTCGGCGGATGGTCGGAAAGATGGAGCAGCCGCCTGTGAGAGAAAAATTTGAGTGAGTGAATAAACAGGATATAGTGATGTAAAGTGCACCAAGACGACAGTTGTAGTATTTTGCTCTCCTGCAACTTTGTATGTTTGACCGTGAGGACGATATAGTCCACTAGAGAGACAGAATGTGGTTTTGCAGCAACTTCGCACACCTGAGAGCGATGGTTGTCGGCGTCGTGAGGGGGATTCCGGGGGGTGCTACCGAAGCTTCACTGTGGTGTTTTCGCTGCCGTTGGGATGACGACGGTGGCTCGTGCACGCTGCTTCGGGGATGGAGGAGCTTCCTTTTTTTCCGTCATCTGGCGCCGATTTCCTTCGCCCGCTTATCTACTTCTCTCCTCCTCCATCCTCTTTGATACCCACTTCCATCTCAATCCTCTCCCCTCTCCTCAATTACATTCACAATGGCTTCTGCTATGCGCCTTAGCTCGAGCGCTTTCCGTTCGTCGTTGTCTGCTTCGGCCGCTGCTCCCTGGAGGGCAACCGCCTTCAATGGTGTGCGCTGCTACTCTGCAAAGACCCAGGTCGGTATCACTGACATTTCTGACGAAGAATGTAGCTGACAGTGTCAATTAGTCTTTGAAGGAGACTTTCGCGGCCAAGCTCCCCGGTGAGATCGAGAAGATCAAGAAGCTCCGCAAGTGAGGCATCCCATCGTTCTGCAAGCCTCGATCAACTCTTTAACACATCACAATTAGGGAGCACGGCAGCAAAGTCGTTGGTGAAGTCACCCTTGATCAGGTTTACGGTGGTGCCCGTGGCATCAAGTCCCTCGTCTGGGAGGGCTCCGTCCTCGACTCTGAGGAGGGTATCCGCTTCCGCGGCAAGACCGTATGTTAACACTACACTCGTGTCAAGCGCATTGGAAATTAACTTTTTACAGATCCCAGAGTGCCAGGAAGTCCTCCCCAAGGCCCCTGGTGGCCAGGAGCCTCTTCCAGAAGGTCTCTTCTGGCTTCTCTTGACCGGTGAAGTTCCCTCTGAGCAGCAGGTCCGTGACCTCTCTGCTGAGTGGGCCGCTCGCTCCGATGTCCCCAAGTATGTTGAGGAGCTCATCGACCGCTGCCCCAGCGACCTCCACCCAATGGCTCAGTTCTCCCTCGCCGTTACTGCTCTTGAGCGCGAGTCCAACTTCGCCAAGGCCTATGCTAAGGGTATGCACAAGTCCCAGTACTGGGAGCACACTTTCGAGGACTCCATGGACTTGATCGCCAAGCTGCCCACTATCGCCGCCAAGATCTACCGTAACATCTACAAGGATGGAAAGGTCGCCCCTATCCAGAAGGATAAGGACTACGGCTATAACTTGGCCAACCAGCTCGGCTTTGCTGAGAACAAGGACTTCGTTGAGCTGATGAGGCTCTACCTTACCATCCACTCCGACCACGAGGGTGGCAATGTCAGCGCCCACACCACCCACTTGGTTGGCAGCGCTCTTAGCTCCGCTTACCTCTCATTGGCTGCCGGTCTGAACGGCCTTGCCGGTCCTCTCCATGGATTGTAAGGCTCCTTGCTGATAATGTATTGAATTGAGCTAACTCTGTTCATTAGGGCCAACCAGGAAGTCCTCAAGTGGCTCCAGGAGATGAAGCAGTCCATTGGCAACGATCTCAGCGACGAGAAGATCAAGGAGTACCTCTGGTCCACCCTCAAGGCTGGCCGCGTCGTTCCCGGATATGGCCACGCCGTTCTCCGCAAGACCGATCCCCGCTACGTCTCCCAGCGCGAGTTTGCTCAGAAGCATCTTCCCGATGACCCAATGTTCAAGCTCGTCAGCCAGGTCTACAAGATCGCCCCCGGTGTCCTCACCGAGCACGGCAAAACCAAGAACCCCTACCCCAACGTCGATGCCCACTCCGGTGTGCTTCTCCAGTACTATGGTCTTACCGAGCAGAACTATTACACCGTTCTCTTCGGTGTTTCCCGTGCGCTTGGTGTCCTTCCTCAGCTCATCATTGACCGCGCTGTCGGTGCTCCTATCGAGAGGCCCAAGTCTTTCAGCACCGACGCTTATGCCAAGTTGGTTGGTGCCTCTTTGTAGAGGGAGTTTGACACTAAGGGGATGGATGATGGGATATGTGGCGGCTTGATTTGATCTGAAGAGGATGACTTCTGTGTACCCATTAGGATAGGGATTGTAAGAACATTATGACTGCAACTCGGTGTTAAGGCATTCGGCTTTGATTTGTTGTAGGTAATGGTTGTAGTATTAGCCTTTTTAGTCAACGTTTTGTCACCAAATACCACTGTCAAAAGTTATACTTTTCTTAGTTACATGCGCCAGCCCAACCTCCAAGTGACATCAGCTTCAGTGAACTGGCGCCTAGAGCACCATAGACTCCATTTTGATGACTTCATTAGTCACTTGTGCATGCTTATCGTAATTCTACAGCCCCCATCGGTAACCGACGCACCTCCCCGATGGCTTGCATCTTCAACGGGTAACGTGCTCTCCTTCTCTCTCTACCATTTTGGAGCTGGATTAAGTCTGGAGAGACCCCATTTGGAAGTAATCGGACCTGCTCCACTGTGTCCGAGAGCGGTGTGGTTTTTTCGGGTCAAATCTTCAGGTACTGGACCCTGAGGAGTGAGCTCTCGATGGAGAGCCGGACGTTAGGCCGATTGTAACGTATGGTATTGTCCCATTAGAACAACGAGGTGCTCTCGGCACTCCCTGACTGAGGGGAAAGGCAGTAATACGTGCTGAAATAATATGGTGATTTAAATGATGTTCATGTTACCAACACTTCTTGCTCCATTTACAGTTTGTATAAACCTCCCAGACCGAGATAGGCGGTGTTACTGTTGAGGCTGGACCACAGGGGCCCGAGCTTGGCAGGTCCCCATGTCCAGAGAGGTAATCCTCTATCCATTCCCCGACTAGCTGATCACCACATTCACAAAGCTACGACCACCTTCGGGAAGTTCTGCGACTTGACATAAGACCCCTTCCCCATCCCTCTACACTCCCACTCTTTTTTCTCCCTCTTCTCTCGTACTCATCTCTCTTGAACTCACCCCCGCGACGAAGCACCCTATTCCCTTGGTCAGGGCCCCTATCAAGACAATCATCCCCAGATTATGTCCGCAGTCCCAGCAACAGGCGTGTCGGCGCCGGTACCCACGAAGCTGGAGAAGAAACCAGTCAAGTTCAGCAATCTGCTGCGTAAGTCTTATCAGCTACATTGAGCTTCATCTCACGATCAGAGCTGACGGAGGTCTGTTTGTACAGTCGGAGCTGGTTTGAACTTGTTTGAGTAAGGCATTTCCCCGGAATTCACACCCCACAAAATCAAATGAGATGGGCAAATAGCTAACAACTTTTCTTACAGAGTGACTACTCTGGGACAGGTAAATTCAGCCTCCCCGATTACTGAACCCCTCAATACGAACAATTGAACGCAGTGCTGACATGGTATCGGATAACAGCCATTGGAAGTCACCAAGACTACGATGGCTGCCAACAGGTCTGACGGCATGGCCGGGTCGATAGGCAGGATATGGGCCCGTGGTGGTGTTCTCGGATGTGAGTAGCTCCCCTATCCCCATTTCCCCCTCGACCTCGGTACATGTGGTAGCGTGGAGATACCCCATGGAGATGCCGGCGTTGAACCGTATGGGGCAACGTTGGATCTCCGACTTCTACGCCGACCTCAGAAAAACTTATGGACATGTGCTAATTCGGTATGAAACTCAGTCTACCAGGGTCTCATTCCATGGGTAAGTCTTACACACTCTTTCCACGCACGCTTTGAAAACTTCGAATTCCCGCTAACTCCAATTTCAGGCTTGGATTGAAGCCTCCACCAAGGGTGCCGTGCTCCTCTTCGTCGCTTCCGAAGCCGAATACTATGCCAAATCCTTCGGTGCCCGCGATTTCGTAGCCGGTATCAGCGGCGGTATGGCTGGTGGTCTTGCCCAGGCTTATGCCACCATGGGCTTCTGCACATGCATGAAGACGGTAGAAATCACCAAACACAAGGTCGCAGCCTCTGGCGTCAAGCCCCCAGGGACCTTGGAGACTTTCATGCAGATCTGGCGCACGGAGGGCCTCCGCGGTATCAACAGAGGTGTCAACGCTGTCGCTGTGCGCCAGGTCACCAACTGGGGTTCCCGTTTCGGACTGTCCCGCGTCGCTGAGACTGGTATCCGCAAGGTCACTAATAAGGAACATGGCGAGAAACTTGGTGTTATGGAGAAGATTATTGCTTCTGCTCTGGGTGGTGGTTTGAGCGCTTGGAATCAGCCTATCGAGGTCATCCGTGTTGAGATGCAGAGCAAGACGGTCGACCCGAACCGCCCCAAGAACTTGAACGTCATTAGCGCGGCCAAGTACATATACTCGAATAACGGAATGAAGGGTCTCTACCGCGGTGTGACTCCTAGGATCGGTCTTGGCGTTTGGCAAACGGTTTGTATGGTTGCTTTGGGTGATGTGTAAGTTCTCTTTACGCTGCCGCTTTGAGAATGAACGGTTATGCTGACACTCTTGATAGCGCTAAGGAATGGGTCGAGAAGGTCACTGGCGACCAGGTCACGGCTAAGCACTAAAAGGCGTTTCGGGTTGAATATTCAGGATGATTGAGCGTCTTGAGCTGGGTACGATAGCCTTTGCTAAACATTTCACTTATTTTTTCTCTCCAGATCTAAACTCTGTATTACTGCGGTTCTGCGTGGACCATGTGCCAGTGCGTTAGAGCTTGGGGACCACCTGTTATAATCTCTTGGGATAGAAGGATTCAGTAGTCATATTACCGGCTTGTTATTGGAATAGATCATTTCATAGTCTGATTGTGTTTCCTAGTACCATCAACGAAGGTCTTCATTCTGCGGTTCTGTCGCCCGCAACTCACTAGTTGAGGTTCCCTTTCCCACTTCATCGCCCTGGAAGCCTTCGACTTGCCTTCCTCTTCTCCACCTTAGGCCTTCCGAACTTATTCCCCTCCGCTAGCTTCAGCCTGCGAAAAACGCATAAGCCTAAGTTTATACCGGATGCCCAACCCCCCCAAGCCCGTTCTGCATGCGTAAGACTTAGGCGCACAGCTCGGCCTAAGAAGTACCTCATAGCATCCTACCGCGCTTCTGGCGCTTTTCGCCTCTAGCTGCGGACGAGACACATTACCCTTTAGGCTTTGCATGCGGGAGTTGGCTGCGGGAATGTCCTAGTTGTAATTAGAGATATTTGGGGACTCTGATTTCGCTGTCATGTGATTGTCGTGCTATCTCCATCACTATGCAGATGTATTGCAGAGAGAACGGAAGGAGAGGTAATTTGGGAATCTATTATTATAATTCAATTTAACGTGCTACTTGGTTCCCAGTCGGGTCTATGACCACGTAATATCAATGCGTAGAGCAAAGTAAACCTGACATCAGAGGAGTCTCCCTCCAACGTCCAAAATCTTTGCCTTTTCCTCAACCTAAACCATTCTAATATAGCTATGTTAAAAAGATTCCCTGAATGGATTGTACAGACGATATTATCCTTTCTCACAGGGCGGCGAACGCGTATCACATTCGGTGACTTTGAAAGCAATTGGTTCCAAACAGAAACGGGGAATCCCCAAGGATCTACCCTCTCCCCAGTGCTTTTCCTATCCTTTATTGCTGATCTGCTCGAGGAGTTCAAGACTGTTAACTCGGAGGTCACTGGATTCGGTTTTGTAGATGATACCGCCCTCATCACCTGGGGCAACACAGCTGCGGAAAACTGCAAAAGGCTTACTAAAGCACACGAGAAGTGTATGTCGTGGGCAAAGCGGTTTGGGGCCAGATTTGCGCCAGAAAAATACCAATCAATACATTTCACGAAAAACCGCAAAGTTACTGAAGACTTGAAGTCTACTGTCCAAATTAACGGCCAAGACGCCGAGCTCGTCTCCTCTCTCCGGGTCTTAGGGGTATGGTTGGATTCGTCCCTGTCGTGGAAGAGCCATATAGAACAAGCCGTGGCTAGGGGAGCCGCTGCATTTGAGTCAATGACTCGTATATGCGCTTCCACATGGGGCCCGTCAGT
>ML994269.1:0-24547 GCA_010093945.1 Delitschia confertaspora ATCC 74209 | reverse complement strand
GATAATATCCTTCTAAGTTTCCTATAGCGAATTCGCATGACTGGAAGGTTGCTTCATCACCCCTTTTCTATCTCCTCAAGTAATCATATCTACTTCACCTTATCCTGTAAGTATTAGAGAGTCTAGAATACTTTTATAATATCTGATTTTTTATTATTATCAAAGACGTTCTTTTCGTAAATGAAAGATGAATTATATATTATTATTCAGTCGAGGTATTCAGCAATATATACCTAGCTAAGGCGAATTGGGAAAACCGCGGAAGGGGGATGCCCTACCCGCCGGGTTATATAACACTCCACTGGAATCGATCAACTCCGATCCCGAGCACAAGAAGATTGAAAAACATGAGGTTGTAAAAAGAGCTGAATCTGGGTTAAGGCAAGGCAGAACAGTCCAGGACTATCGCAAGCACGTAGCCATCGACAAGGCAGTGGCGGCATGAAAAGAGAAGTGGCAACAGGAAGCCAATAAAGCTTGCCGGAATTCAGCCACCTGGTTGGGGGGGTGGGAAAGCTAACCGCTTCACCTCTATGACGGTCTTCCTAAACATGAAGCAACTGCAGTCGTTCTACTTTGTACTAAAGTCCTTGGACTAAATGACTAGCTGGCGAGGATTAGAGTTCCGGGAATCACCCCGGGCTGTCCACGTGGGACTGGACGGCAAACACTCCAACATATCCTGGCGTTCTGCCCCAACTATATCCAACCCTGTTGAATCTTCTTTTAGAGACAGGTACTACAGAGCTGAAGGAGACCTTGAAGGAGAGTATGGCAAAAGCAGCTGTGCAATGGCTCCTAGAAACAAACATACTTATACACTTCCAAGTTGCAAGGGCAATTGCAAAAGAGAATACAGGGGACTGGGCCCCCTTCCGCTAACCCAGGCCGTGCCATAATAACCTCTCTGTTGCCTGAGTGGCAGCACTGGCAGATAGAGAATAACACTGTTAGCAGGTGAAACAACTCATCATAGCTATATTAGAATGGTTTTAAGGTGAGAAAAAGGCAAAGATTTTGGACTCTAGAGGAATATTTCTCTCGATTCGAGTTTACTTTGCTCCAAACACTGATATCACGTGTTCGTAGGCCCGATTGGGAACCAGATAGCAAGTTAAATTGGATTATTGTATACCTAGCTAGGTTATCCTATATTTCTAATGCATTCGGCCCCCCTCTTGCGAGTCACCTAGACCCACGCCATTACTCTATAAAGGCTCTCCGTTGATTAAGAGACTTATGATGCTGATGACAAGGCGTTGAAGCAGCTAAGTACTATAATGTATTTTACTGGAATCGAAGAGACAACATATATTGAAATAAATAGCATAATAGATATTCAAACAGCACTTGAATTCAATCTCATTATACCTCCATAGAACTTCTCCATCTCCACTCTATCTAACCCTTCTCTTCGAGCTACCCCTATCCACACCCTTCCCCCTATGGTGCCTACAACAACACCTCTCACTACCCAAGTACCACAGCACTCCCCCCTATCAAAGCGGCAACAAATACCCACACGATCAAGCACATCAGCAAGACACCTTATGGCCATATCGCTCACATTATAACCAACAAGTTGAAGAAATCTGTGCTCCTCGTTCGTTCACGACGGAACTTAGAACTTTATGTCCTATATAAAAGCATACACTTAAGGCGATAGAGGAAAATTCAGGATGACATCATGATACATCAATTCCTGGAGAGAAAGTGACCATGATACATGTGAACGTCAGTGATCATCCGAAACCAAAAGCATAAGCATCACCCAGACAAAACCCATCCCTAAACCCGCCGATACTGCATTCATTCGAGATATAGGGCATAAGCGCCGGCCGAAGAAAACAATCCCCAACCACTAGCGCCTGCATACGCTCCGGGAGATGGGTCAGGGTAGATGAAATCAACTCCACTCCCCGAACTATTATCCTATACTCCATCCATCTGATCAGGTCTCCAAGCTCCACCTAATCCTCCTCCTCATCATTCTCCTCATCCACATCCCTCGCCAGCCTAAACATCCAGTCAGAAACTCCTATCGCATAACAAATCAGCAGTCAATACATACAACCATCACATTACAAAGCACGTACTGGCATGGTTTTGCTCCTGCTCATTATTACCCAGAGGAGCAGAAGCCTGCTTCTCGGTACCGGCACCGGCATCCTCGCCCACAAGAGCGGCCATCTCGCGGAAATTGCGGAGTTCGCCGGGGGTTGGCCTCTTGCGGAGGAAGGGGGGGGCGGAACTGCCTTGGTGGTCCGGGGCGGAGTGGAAAGTCTCGTTGTCGGAATTCTCATGAATCATTTTATCGGACTCGGGTTCTTGCTTAATGAGGGTGGTGGTGGTGGCTTTGCCCTTGCCTTTACCCTTGGGCGTAGCCTTTCTGGTGGGAGTCTTCGACTTGCGGTCAAACTTGCGGCGCTTGGGAGAGGGGTTCTTAGTTTTCTCATCGTCGGCGTCACTGCCATTGTCTTCATCCTCAGCGACAGGCGCGATCGTCTTACCGGCGGCAGCAGCAGCAGCAGCAGCAGCAGCACGAGCACCGCACTTGGGAGTCGCAATATCCTTGGTACCATCGGCGTCGTCTTCAACAGAACTACTATTAATGTACTTGCCGGCTTTAGTCTTCTTTGGGGTGAGGTTCTCGTTGGTACGCTTGCGCTTCATGCCTGGTGGCTCCTGACCGCGTTGGTTGGCCAGTTTGAGGCGGTTGAAGCGCTTCGCAGCGGCGCCGGGGGTGACGATGTTGGCAGCCTCAGCAATGGCCTTCCAGTTCGTACCCTTGGTCTAGAAGAACATTAGCTCGTCCCATTCAACTACTGTAAAGCCGAAGCATGACATGCTGAAATAGATAGCAGATACCGTGGAATGAGAGAGAAGAACAACTCACCGTCATCTCCGAATGCTTGAAGACCGCCCAGAGAAACTGGTACGTGTCAGCGGCCGGCTCTTTTCCATCCTTCATTGCGAGACTCAAGCGGGACCATCGCTTGGTGATTGCGCCGTGAGTTGACTCCATGCTTTCTGCAACGGCAGGCCACTGGGTCTGTGGGTGTGGCTATTAGTATTCTGGCCGAAGGCTTACTATCAAGTTGCAACAAACACTGTGATAAAGCGCAGACGTACCGTAGGAGCGCCATTGGAAGTCATGACGAGGTAGAGAAATTTGACGTTGTCAGCCACGTCAGTCTTTGCTTTGCTTAGAGAAGACATTGTGCCGAATGTAGTCTATGAGTTGTCAGTGGAGAACTCATTCGACGAGGGTTGACTGTCGTTGGAAAGGAAGAAGACAGGCGGACGGCGGCGAGACTTGAGGAGGCAAGGTGAGAGACGGGGATTAGATTTTTCCGTCCGACCGTTGCCAGAGGCGGTCTGACCGACGTGAAGAGAGCAAGAGAAGGTCAAGGACAGCGAGACAGATGTGAGGGCTGATTGGCTTACAGACGGCTAGTGTCAAGGCGAGAAGAGAGGGTTGGATAGGTAAGACAGGAGAAAGGAATCAGATACTGAAATGGGAACTTATGGACATCGTGGATATGGAACTAGATATGGCTATAGGGGTATCCATAAGGGATAGGAAGCTTACTACGAAAGAAAACACTCCGCAGCCTCTTCTCTCAGCTCACGCCCAAACCGACAGGACCGTTAGTCTCCGTAATCTCTGCGAGCTCGCCTTCAACAACCCTTCCCACCAAATCTTTGAAGTCGAGGCCGACGTCAGCCAACATCGCGGCATGCGCATGAGCCTGATCCATACACTCTTTTCGCAGTGGACTGTCCTGGTGTAAGCTGCTCAATTGCCGGGTGAGGATAACATTGAAATTATCCACATGCTCCTTCGCCCACTTGACACATGCCGACATCATGACCTGCGGAAAGCAACTTTGATATATCGACACTGTGTTCTTGATGACAGTGAAGTAGATGAAGGATATTTGGTAGATATAATCGGGCAAGTTCCCTTCGAAGATGCATTGTCTTTCGGAGTATTAGCAATTGTTCACAATGACAGAAAGGAGACTATATAAATTACCTGGACCTGCTCTTGATTACCTCACTTCGCGCCTTGAGAAAGTCCTCTCTGGCCCGATCTTCAAACCCGAGTTTAACAACCCAATTAACATGAGTCTTAACTGATCCCATCCAGGAGTTGTTCTCGACAAGTTGCTTGATGAGGATGTTTGCAAGTTTAGCCGCTCGCTCATTCACTTTATACGTTACTACACCCTGCGCAACGTTGTTCCCCCTGATGCTCTTAGCCAATGCCTTCAAGCGCTCTACCTTCCTAACAGCCTCATCAAAGCGCTGTAAGGCAATGTCGATATCTAAGTCATCAAGCTGACTTTCGACCCATCGTATATTTTGCTGCTTTCCGTCTATGTCGACAAACATGCTGGCTCTGTGATTGATGACACTGTCCGAGAGACCTTCGAGCAACTCCGCCTTCTTGAGGACGCTCAAGTCGCGAGTAGCAAAGTAGTTGGCCGAGTCCTGCACTTTTCCAAGCTCTTCTGTTTCCGAGTCCAGGCTTCTCCGCAGATCTTCAAGTGTCTTCCGGAACGTTGAAAGGAGGGTCGTCTTTTCCGTGGCATCGCCCCCATACACAGCGAATGTAAAGGACTCGCTACCGACGCGAATGTTGATAGCATTTGAAGCACCCTTGGTCTCTTGGCCGCCAATTTTGGCCCGTGATGACAAATCCGCCATTTGAACGTCCTGAAGGGGCCAGCAGCGTTGAGCAACCATCGGCCCCTGCCCTTGGCTCTTCTTTTGCTGCGCATCTCTTGAATTTTGGCTAGCCGCGTCAGTCCGCTGCTTCTTCTCGGAAGCCACCAGTAAGTGGTCATTGAGGAGGATCAAATGGACCCGACGCCGGGCTTTCCACGTGGCAGCATTCAACTCCACCCACTTCCCCGACTCCCATACAATATGGCGGCCAGGGATCGCCGGTAGATACTTCTGCGACCCCTCAACTCTTTTCCAAAGCGTCTGCAAATGTGAGTTCCAAAGAGCTTCAAGATTAGCGACTGAGCTTCGATTAGCATGTTTCCTCGAGGACGCAGTATTGCCATTAATGCCTGCTGCCGAAGTCGTCTGGCCCAACGTCCCCGTCAATTCAGACATTAACTGCCTCAACGTGCGCATTTCACTTTTGAGTTTCTCCGCCTCTTTACTAATTTTAATGAACTGAGTCCGGTTTTGATATACGTTATGCTGGAGATCGGTCGAGGTGCGGTTCTTGACTTTGCGGAGGTCAGCTTGATAGCGACGGATGTCGTCTTCTGTCGCATCCGAGAGTATTGTAGCCACGTCTGCCTACTGTTAGCTGAGAACTATGTCAGCGATCTGCCTGAATGATACTCACACTGCTCCGGGCGTAGGTTGGGATCCCTCAGGGCATTCATATCCACTTTCAAAGCCCGCCCATCTGAGCTACCCGGGGGTCTTCCATCTCTTGAAGGGGGTACTTGACGATATTCGCTGGGGATCTGGGGCATATCTGGCAGAGGAGGAGCTCCGGATAGGAAATCGGTAGGCAGCTGTGTAATCTTTTGAGAGTACCTCCTCTTGACCAAATCCGCTGTCTTGCCTGCCAACTGAGGCCTCTCCCTCGGAACATCCAATCTCCGTGTCCCATTGCTTTCGTCCGGCCTCCTTCCAGCACTGGACTGCGTTGTGGCAGCTAATCCGGCGGGCATAGGTGCACTGATCTGTTTCGGGGCACTGATTTCCTTCGTGGAGAGTTTGTTGCGCACCGTGCGCTTCTTGCGCAGCGATATGCCTTTCCCACGTTCTTCAGTCATATTTGCTGTAAAGTCAGGGTTTTTAGTGAAGATTATGTTGTGTCAAGTGTGAATGTCCTGCGACCGCTGTACATAACTGAGGTCTACGAAACGGTAGCTCCCGTGCGCACGGACCCTTGTAATCCATCACCCGTGCTCTCCACCCCCCAGAAAAAGTTCAACCACCAAGGCTCATCGTCTCTATTCCAACTTCTCCCTCCTCATTCCATCTCTCCGCCAAACCCATCAATCCTTTCCCTCCTCCTTCACATAAACACCAGACACAATGGACACGCAACCCTCCATCCGCCCCGCTACAATCGCCGCCATCAGCGTCGGCGCTATCGTCACAGGCTTCCTCGCATACGCCGTGTACTTTGACCACAAGCGACGCAACGATGTCGAGTTCCGCAAGAACCTGAAGCGCGAAGCGAAACGCACGGCTCGCGCCGCGAAAGAAGAAGCCGAGTCGCAGGGCAAGGAGCAGAAGAAGATGATCCGGGAGCTGGTAGAGAAGACGAATCTTCAAGGGTTCCCGAGCGATCCCGAGCAGGTCGAGATGTACTTTATGCAGGAGGTGGCTTTGGGGGAGCAAATGGTGGGGAAGGGTAAGTTTGAAGATATTTGACGTGGGTATAGAGTTGATTGCTAATGATGTGGTTGCAGGCGAGGACTCGATAGAGGCTGCTCTTTGCTTCTACCGCGCGTTGAAAGTCTATCCTCAGCCGAGAGAGCTGATCAACATATATGACAAAACCGTGCCAAAGGTGGGCTTCTACGCTTGAAGCAACCACTTCTCTCCGACTGACCGTTCGTTTCTAGCCTGTCCTCGATATTCTTGCCGAGATGATCGCAGTCGACACCACAATCCCTGTGGGCGACAGCAAAGCAGCGTCAGAATCCGGATCCGCTGGTGACCTCGAATAAGCGCGTCTTTACATTTCACTTAAACTCGCATATACGGAATCAACATCCTCCTCACCCCTCTCCATCCCCCTGCGATCAAATGTAATATCTTGTAAAATACTCGGCTGCTGCGGCGTTATTGGTTTTGTAAGCATATGGATCCGGCGGCGGTCAGATAAGAAGGGATTCCAAATGGAGGTGGATACTTCTGTTTTATCTCAGGGAGAGCGAAAGTGCTGTGCATTGTAGGGATGGGGTTTTTGCCTTCCTTCTCGGGGAATGTGCCTAGAGGGATGTCCTGTATTATTCCAAACAAAATATCAGTTCCAAACATGGCCGACCGTTTTCAAGAAGCGCATGATCTTGATATACTACAATTATTTCAAATCCCAACCCGCCCAAGCCGTTTCTGCATGCTCGGAGAAGATGACGGTGCCCAAAACGCCTTGCTGAATGTGTTCGTGCCCCTTAAGCACCCATCGGCTTCCAGAATAATTACAAGATGGTAGGTCTAGAACAGTGGTACGATATGACAAAATCCTAACATGCGCATCCTTCATTTGATGTGGGTTGGGTGGGGTTGATGTTGACGTCAATCACTAAGAATCGCGTCAGCTTAGTATAAAAGGGGGTTCTTTCCTGAGACTTACTTTGGCTCTGTCCTTGCTGCGTCTCCCCCTCCATGCCTGGTAGAGCCTGCGCAATCCTCTTGAACAGTGTTTTAACATTGTGCCCCACCTTCGCGCTCGTCTCGATGAACATTAAGTTGTTCTTCTTCGCTTCCTCTTCTCCTTGCTGCGTCGTCACCTGTCGCTTGTCGTTCAAATCGGTCTTGTTCCCTACAAGAACAATTATCACATCGTTTCCCCGTTCACCGCGAACATCATCCACCCATTTGCGCGTGTTTTCGAAGGTCTTGATGTCTAGCGGTATTGTTAGTCAAAACTCAGGGGTCGGTATGGAGGGGGACGAACTTGTGATATCGTATACTACCACCGCAACGCTCGAATCGCGGATGTATGACGGAATTAAGCTGCGGAAACGTTCCTGGCCTGCTGTGTCCCAGAGCTGTAACCGGACTGTCCGGTCCTCGAGGTACATGGTCTGTTATTTGCGCAGTCAGCGACTCTCACTTTCCCAAACTAAAATTCTCATTTATTTGAAGGTGAAGCGTACCTTTGACAGGAAGTCTATCCCGATTGTGGCCTGATATGTGTTATCAAAGGAGTCGTACATGAACCGTGTGATCAAAGACGTCTTGCCGACTGTTTGTGAATCGCATCATCAGTAAAAAGGACGACTGCAACATAAGTCAGGAAAGCTGCGTACCGCTTTGTTCGCCCAGAAATACAAGCCTGCAAGAAATTAGTTATGATCCTCCGAACTCAGAATCGAGGATGGTTAAATGACTGACTTGAATTTCTTAAGCGGGTTTGAATAAGCTTGCGCCATTGTTGCGAGAGTTTGAGGACACTCTGCAGGAATATGAATCAAAAGAAGAGAAAGGGAAGGAAGAATCGACAGGGGAAACTGTGGTGGTAGGAAGCGGATAGAGGTGTGAATAGGAGAAAGAAGCGTGATGCTGCGGAGGTCGAGTTCTGGAAGTCAACCAACGGAGCGCCACGATCCCCAAGCCCCATTCTCCTCCAAGGGTCCCGCTTGCCGGGAAGGAGCTATGCACGTGACGCAATGAGGTCTGAGCTCCTGCGGGCGAAAATAATCCAAAATCATTTCTGGCGAAACTCCAAAATTTCCCCACCAGCTTTCTACACTCTCCACGTTACGACAATCGCCTCTTTTCTACTTCCCGGAAGATACTTGGAATATTCTTATAATGTCGAATCCTGTGGCTGCTCCTGCGCAGCATAAGCAGCCTTCCCGTAAAGGCAAAAAGGCATGGAGGAAGAACGTTGATGTGACCCAAGTGCAGGAGGGCTTGCAGGAAGTTCGTGAGCAATTGGCTACTGGGTACGGAAATTTTCTCTTTATCTTGCACTGCAATGTCTAAATATTCACCAGTGGTATCATCGCCGAAAAGGCCGCAGACGAGCTCTTCATAGTCGACGCCGCCGGATCTAAAGATATCCAAAATGAATACCGCAAGAAGCACAAGACCCTCAAAGTTGATGAGATCCTCAACGCACGCTCCGCTGTTCCGGCCGTCTCCTCCCGCAAACGCGGATCTTCCATGGTTGGCGATGGCATCGTCAAGCCCAAGCCCAAGAAAGCCAGAGTTTCAGCCAAGGATTTGGACAGAATACGGTCTATTGCCTACGGTGGTGACCAGGTGCACAAGGACGTCGTTAAGATTGGAGATGCTGCCACGCATGACCCATGGGCCGAGACTGACCCACAGCCATCGCCCTACACGTTCTTGGATGCAAAGAAACCCATTCGTGAACCGGAGACATTGAAGCACGCACCCATTTCCCTCGCCGCAAGCGGAAAGCCTCTCCCTGCGGTCCGCAAACCGGAAGCCGGGAAGAGCTACAATCCCCTTTTAGACGACTGGGCTGAACTAGTGGAGCGCGAGGGCCAAAAAGAAGTCGAAGCCGAACTAAAGCGCCGCCAAGAAGCACAAGAGGAAGCCGAGCGACAAGCCAGAATCGAAGCCGCTCGCGCCGAAGAGGAGCTCGAATCGGACAATGCTGAGAGCGCTTGGGAGAGCGAGTGGGAGGGCATTGAGAGCGAGGTTGAAGGGTCCGGGTTGAATAAGAAGAGGCCGGAGCGCAAGACACCGGCGCAGAGGAATAAAATTAAGAGGAGGAAGGAGGCGGAGCGCAAGGCGATTCATGATGCGAAGATTAAGGAGAGGGAGAGGCAGTTGCAGCGGATCAAGGAGCTGGCGAAGGCTACGGAGGAGAAGGAGAAAATTAGGGCTATGAAGATGGCGACTGTGCAGGAGGATGTGTCTTCGGATGAAGAGGAAGTTTTGAGGAAGAAGCGGTTTGGCAAGGCTGGGTAAGTTCTGTTACCCTTTCCTCCAATACCCCTTACTAATTCTGATATCAGTATCCCCGAAGCTCCACTCGAAGTTGTTCTGGCGGATGAACTGCAAGATTCTCTCCGCCGCCTCAAACCGGAAGGCAACCTCCTGAAAGACAGGTTCCGCAGCATGGTTGTGAGAGGGAAGATCGAGTCTAGGAAGCAGATTGCGCAAGGCAAGAAGAATAAGACGACTGTGACGGAGAAATGGACATATAAGGATTGGAAGCTTAAATAGGGGGTTTACTCTCTTTTCGCCAAGTCGGCTGGGTGTTTGGCGTTTCTGGAAAAGGGGTATTAGTCACAGATATGATATCAATACAAAAGGGTTGCTTGTTCAAGGCAGCTTGGTTACCAATTTGCATGATCACATCCCTTATGTGACTGCCCCCCCCTTTTATCATCAAATACTCTCGAAAGAGGGAAATGAATGCACAGCCGCGTCCCTAAGAACACAGGACCAAGAGCTAAAGAAAAAAAGCCTGGATACGAGTGAAGGTATTATGTTCCAGCTCCTACGAATATAATTGCCCCTTCGACATCAGCTTCAGTCCCCTAGACCTCTCTTTGGTTACTTCGTGTTCAAGGGTTCTTATATCTAAGATAATCAGTGTCTGGAAAATCACGAATCAGTACTCGAGGACGAATCGTGATGATCTGGTGAAATTCAACCGATCGCTAAATCAAGAATGCGAATGGAAATATAAACCAGGGGTTAGATGGTGTCTGGAGTTGATGTCCTCACAAAAAGGATCCCATAGGAAGGACGTAGAATTAGGTGTACTGGTCGTTATGAAGCGTTATTAGCTTTACAGATGAAGCAAGCCATTTGACAATACACTGTTATTCTTCTGGGAGGCGATATACCTCACTGTCTTCTATATGAGTATGTACTTCTTTTATTTGCTGCCTTTAGGTGACCTAGATATCCTCTGACATGGTCGGTACTATTCGAATCCACTCTTTACCTCACAACAGCCCCCTTAAGAGTGCTCACCGTACACAACCCAGCAGCCGTCTTCAGTTTAGCCACACCTGTCTTCTTCGTCTCACCCTCGCCCGCCAACTGCGATACAGCACTGACATCGAATCCAACACTCAAATCATCAGTAGTGGTGAAACCAGGCTGGATTGTCTCCCAAATTTTCTTCTTCGGGTTCAACACAGCCTCCGGCTCGCCCTCCCATCCCTCAAAGAACACCCGATCTCCAGCCTTGCTGTCCGCCGGAGGATTAACCAGCTCAACCGGACCCTTGTGGTTATCGACTTCGCCTTCAGCGAGGCGTGGAGAAGCGGCGAGAACCATTGCACTAGACTTAATCCCACGCATAGTCACCGGCTTCAAATTACACACGGCTACAATCTTCCTGCCCTGCATTTCCTCGAGCGGGATCAAGCCATTGAGACCAGAGCACACAGTCCGAACGACCTGCCCCTCATACTCAGAAGTGTTGTCGGTTCCAGGAGCGTCCCCGCATGCGATGGTGCTGACGTACAGAGAGTCGGCGTTGGGGTGCGTGGTCGCCTTCAGGATGTGGCCGACGCGGAGGTCGATGAGGGCGGGGGACAAGGGCTTCTCGACAGGGGCTGGCTTTTGGGGTTTCGGTTGCTTGGGCTTCTTCTCTTTCTTTTGCTGAGGGGCGCCTTCGGGGATAACTTTTTTGGCGGCTGCGCCTGCGGCTTCGCCGACGGTTTGAGCGGCGTCTCTAGCCTTTTCCTTCTTGCTCTTGCCCTCGTTGCCTTCCGGGTTGGTTACGGACGCTGTAGGTGCGGAGGCGGAGACGACCCCTTTAGAGACAGCTTCCTGTTCCTTCTTTTTCTTCTCTTTCTCGGCTTTGACGTCGATGGGCTTAATCTTAAAGACGACGTTGTCGGGGTCTATGGTCACCTTGTTGTCGACCTTCAGTCCGAAGACACCGGCATTCTGGACAAAATCCACATGACGGACAATGTGATGGTATCCCTGCTCGCCAGTCCTCTCCTCAGCGCTCCACGATGAAACCAATGGTGCTAGCTTGTGATACAGCGCAATATCGGCGATGGAGGGCTTGCTACCTAGCACAGTAGTACGGCTGGCAAGGTAGGTGTTTAGAGAGGAGAGACGCTCAGCAGTCTTAGCCTTGTCTTCTGCCGGAGAGCCAATATGGCCTGCGGTTGCGAGCCATTGGCTGATGTCGCTCTTTTCAGCGTCGGTGTAGGTGGTCTCGGGGAAGAGGATGGAGGAGGCTTTGATAGGGTCGGCCTCGAGAGAAATGTCTGCCGCCGGGCGGGAGGACTTCAGGAAACCGACTAGATTGGGGTCGAGGGCTGGGGTGGCCGCCATTTTGTAGGATGTAGTGTGAAAGGCGAGTCGAAAGGTATTCGAGTGTGGGGTGGTGAAAGGAAGGGCAGAAGGTCTGATGAAATTGAAGAACTGCCTTGACGCTTTTGGGGGGATCAAATCAAAGTGGTGGAAACAAACAGATGACCTTACTGTTCGCAACGGGTTGAAGAGAGTGCGGAGAGGAGGGGTTGGGATAGGCATGGCTTGAGTCAACTTCAAATATTTTGGTCATGGAGGGGCTCTCAGAAAAGTGGCGCACGGACCGCACCGCCACAATCACATCACAGTGATCACCACCGGGGAATGCTCTCCTTGTTATCTACATTCAATGAAGGCTTCCCCTCTATATCACATCCTAGATACTGGCCATAGAGCTCTACTTCAATGGTCAATTAACCTAAGGATTCTTTGAAATTATCTGTGAGGCTCAACGTGAACATTGAGACGGGACAGCACTAGGATGCTCGATCATACGAATTTTACGGAGTATAGCTGCACAAGAACATCGCTTCTAAGCCACTTTCAATTCTTACGCCGTAATCATGGTCTCATTATGTGCTTTATGTGCTGAGCTGACAATTTACCACAGTAAGCGGAATAACAAGGCTGCTCATCCAACCCACCCTCTTCACTCATCCACTCCTACTGAGGACAAGAGAGACATAAGTAATTAGTGCTTCTTTAGAGCCTCAACAAACTCCTTACGTGGAGCTTGGTCGTACCCCTCTGGGTTGTTTTCAGTCCATTTCCAAAGATCAGCACACGCATCCTCCAGCGTGAGTTCTGTCTTCCACTTGAGCTCCTCGTTTGCTAGGGCTGGGTTGGCAGTTAGGTCCAGCACATCGCCTTGCCGGCGTTCCACAACTTCGTAGGGAAGATCCCGGCCCACAACCTTGCTGAAGGCTTTGATCATTTCGAACACGGTAGAACCCCTGCCGGAGCCCAGGTTCCAGGCTTTGACGCCGGGTTGGTGCTCGCGGAGATAGTTGAGCGCAACCAAGTGGCCCTTGGCAAGATCTAGAACGTGGATGTAGTCACGGATGGCAGTTCCGTCCTTGGATTTGTAGTCTGTCGCTGGAATTAGCAGCTGCTCTTTGACAATTTGGAAGGGGATGGCTAACCGTCTCCGAAGACAAGCAACTTCTCGCGCTTGCCAATAGCGACCTGAGCAAGCAGAGGAAGCAAGTTGTAGGGGACGCCCAGGGGGTTTTCGCCCATGATGCCGCTGGGATGCGCACCGCAAGGGTTGAAATACCGTAGAAGGGCGGCATTCCACTTCTCGCCGGATTTCGGATTACCCTGCTTTTTTGCGTTGTTACGCTGAGCATCGATGTGATCTGAAATTACAGATTCCACAGTGGATTTGGTGCGTCCATAGGTGTTGGTAGGCCCGATGGGGCAGTGCTCCGGGATGGGAATCATGTTGGGGAAACGAGTGGCATCGCCGTATACCGTCGCAGAGGAAGAGAAGACAATATTGGTCACATTGTGCTTGGTCATGGAGCGGAGAAGAGAAATGCTCCCGTACACATTGACGTAGTAATACTCCAAGGGCTTCTCACCGGATTCGCCGACAGCCTGGAGCTTGTGAGACGAAGTGGTTGATATAGGACCGGAAAGTCACGTTACCTTCAGAGCAGCGAAGTGGATGACGTTGTCAATATCAGGGTGCTCGTCGAACACCTTGTCCAGTCCAGCCTCGTCGGTGATGTCGACATTGTAGAAAGCAGGACGCTTTCCACATATGAGCTCGATGCGGTTAATCACCTCCTCCGACGAGTTGTACAGGTTATCGACAATGACAACTTTATAATCCGCTTCAAGCAGAGCAAGAGCGGTAAACGAGCCAATGTAGCCCGTACCCCTGAATAGGTCAGCTCCGGATGGCAAGCTTTGGTCAAGTTCAATTGAGCTGGTGCATACCCAGTGACGAGAACAGATCCAACAACCATCTTGAAATCTCTGTTTTGTCAAATTTGTAGAGAGGAGAGTGGACAGAAGAGAGCGTAAGAGTAGCGGGGTGATTAAAAAAGCGAGGGACGATGTCTATAAAAAGAGCACGCAAATGAACAGGCGCCCCCTCAAAATTTGACAATAGGCAAAATGGACAGATTGGCTTCAATGGTGGCAGATGTTGGGATAGAAATACTCAGCTAGGAGGTGACGGTGGTAGTTGTACTCCGTGGTCATGTCACGGTCCAGCCATTTCACTGCCCCTCGCCCGCTGCGCATGTGATACCAGATACGGTTAGTTGCAGTCTGCAGGGAGCAACGCCGTGCCCAGCGGTTGAGCTCAGTAATCGCAGGGCTGGCCATGGCTATTTAGAGGTGCAATTTTTTTCAAGCAGAGAAAATCATAGAGACAAGGCTGAAGGCGGTTTCAACAAGGCATCTATAGAGAGACAAAGGATCTGTTGTTGAAGGGTTCCGGCGGATGAAAGAAGGGAGTTGCAAGATGTGGCGGTGCACCGGACCGTTTCTGGGGGCTTCGCGCAAAAACATCCCGCCGACCTCGTAGCTAACGCGTTCCAACACCATCTAACATCACCACCGCGCCGTTCACAGGTTCACAGGTTTTGTCTCAACTACACTGTTGTTGAGAAAATGCTTGTTAATCTGACTTCAAGGCTTCGGAAGCATCTTTTCATCTCTATAGATTTTCCTTTGGACAGCGTTCACGGATAGTCCTAGCCACCGCGTTCCCAAACGCGAACAAGCAACAGTTACACGTTTCCGCACCTTCTCAGTCACGCTGCGCCTATCTCAACACTTGAATTTCGCTGCCAGATTTGCGCGTTGTCTTCGGAGTCCGGTGTATAGAACTTGGTGCTTTTTTCTTTTTTTTTTTTTTTTAGAGAAGAGGAGGTGTCTGTGGAGTGTGTTACGGGTGATCAGCGTAGGTGAGTGAATCTACGACAACTTTCAATGTCTATCTCGAGTCCACCTGCTCCTCAGATGAAAAACCTCACACTGCACACTTCGCTTAATCTTGTCATTGTGCCCATTCGGGAAAGCACAACACAATTGAATGAAACTCGTTCAACTGTCAATACCCTCTTTTCTTCATCTCTTCCTTTCTTCTTCAACCATTCTTTCTCTGTCCCTTCTGACACCAACTGACTCCAAATGCTCAACTCCAGCTGTAGAATCTCTCTTCTCATTACATCTTTCTTGTTCCTATATCACCCCCTCTCGATTCCGCAATGTCTGAAACTCCTCTTCGTCGATCAGCGCGTCTCACGTCTGTTCCACGCTCTGTGGCTCCATCCGTCGCAATGTCCATGGTTACTCCATCTAAGGCCTCCGCAAAGCGAAAGGGTCCTCTCCCAAAAGTCAAAGTCACCCAGAGCCATGCATATGGCTCTGTGGGTAGACTCGGGACTGCTGCCGAGATCACTGTTCCTGTCGCCGAATTTGCCCAAGCCTTCGCAAACCGGCGCGACAACGCTGTCACCAGAGACGTTGCCCTGAGTGAGAGCCGAAGCCGTAGCCCCTCGATGCAGTCTCAAAATGGCCACCGCAGTGAGCAGAGTCGGTCCGTTTCTGTCACTTCATCATCGCACTCCGAGCGATCGGACAGGGCCCCGAAGGACCTTGAGGAGACGTTTGATTCGAGCTTCAACGTCTCTAAGTCCTTCGGCAATGACCACGAGGGTGGATTAGTTGGGGAGCTGCTAGTTGATGGTATGCCTTACCCCTCATATGAAGGTTCCCAACCCAGCGCATCTGATTCTAGTTCGGGCTCTGGATCACGTGAAACTAACTTCTTGGCAGAACAGCAAGCTAATCAGCCGGCTTGGAAAGAGCTGGTTGTCAATGCCCTTCCTGAATCGTGGGTCCATATTCTAAAGGTGCTTGGGGGCCTCTTGGCTCTCTTTCTAGTGATGCTGGCCTGTTTTCAGGCCACTAGACCGTCTCTTCGGCCCGCACAGCAACACGCAGACGCCTCCGTTCTCTCTTCTATTAGTTTCCCACCATCACGGGTGTGGGACTCAATCAAAGAAGCGATGCCAGCATGGCATAGCACTTCCGGAGGCAGTAGGGAACAAGCAGGTGAGCTAGACAGCGTCAGAGAGTCCCTAGATCGCCTTTCGGAGCAGCTGCCTGAGCATATTGTCGTGAAAAGGGATAAAGATGGCGAACTCAGAATCCCCGACGATTTCTGGGGCGCCCTCCTAAACAAACTCCGAAACGAAGGATTTGAGCATCAGACCCCCAATAATGGAGAAGACTGGGCCCATTTCATCAAAAAGAACCGGGACCTTGTGCAGAATACTCTGGTCAAGCAATCGGACTCGAGGATGTGGGAGAAATTCGATGAACGGTTCATCATAGCTATGCAGAAGCATCGTATCCTCAGCCGAGACGAATTCATGACGCTCATGCGCAAAGATTACAACAGATTGTCCGACAAGATTGAAAAGCACATGAAAGAGGCTTCCGAGAAACTTGTCAAAGAGATGACCACCAAAACCCTGATGGACCAATTCCGACTTGAATCATTGGCATATGCGAACGTGGTTGCAAACACTGAGATCGCCTTGAAGACGGTCAATTTCTTTTCTCCTGCCCTTGGGGCTCGAGTCAACCCATTCCTCACTTCCCCAACCCAGTCACAAGGCTCCAGCACATTCCTCAGTCGAATGGGTCGCTTTATCCTACTTCCTGCTTCACCTCGACGACCGCCTATCGCAGCTTTAGAGAAATGGGATGAAGCCGGAGAATGCTGGTGTGCCGCCTCAAGCATCAACAGAGGCTCAGCTCAAATCGCTGTCGACATGCCGCAGAAGATTGCCCCAAAGAGGATCACGGTTGAGCATATTCCCAAAGAAGGAACACTCAACCCAGGCACCGCGCCCAAAGATATGGAAGTGTGGGCTGAGTTAAAGAATCCGGTAGAATATCAACTCGTCACCCAAATGATGGAGCATATGAGCGACTCGGGTTGTACCAGCCAGCCAATGGGCAACGGATGGGTCTGCCTCGGAAAGTTCAGTTACAACTTGCATGCGCCAAACCACGTCCAGACTTTTGATCTCGCATTCGACCTATCAGCAATTGATGTTGGCGTCACCAACACTGTTGTGCGTGTCACAGAAAATTGGGGCGGTGTCTACACCTGTCTCTATCGCATCCGAATGCACGGCGAGATTATAAACGGCGCTCAAAAGAGTACCCAGCTCTAATAAAGCGTTTCATGGGTCGGTCTTTATGAAAGACTCTCGGAAGGCTATGACGATTTGATGGAGTGCTACCCGAATCCGTTCCCCTGGACGTCGCGGGAAGCTCAGAAGGCTTGACAGTGCTACTCGAATCTCTTTCCACCGACGGCGCCCGACAGCTATGAAAGCTTCACAGTGCTACTCGAATCTGTCCCTGCAGACGACGCGCGATGGCAATGACTACAAAGGCTCTATTGATGCTACAAGGATTGGTTTCTTTTACGACTTGAATTCCGACGGTTAGGGAGCCTATCGGTTTTTACGACTTGCTTGTTTGTTTTCACTGTTGATACGACTGGAGTTCAGGCGGGTGGGTCACTGTTGGCTACCTTGAGATACCCAGACTTGTTCGATAATCATTGTATTTTTTTTAGACGGCCTTTGCGTCCTCTTTCTTTTATTTACTTTTCATCAAACCCCCCACAGTCAAGAAGAGCAGCCAAGCTGCTCCCATCGACTGTGTATCTTTTCTGGATAGTTTTGCGCTCTACTTTTTCAACTCCTTTTCCTCAAATCCGTAGTCGAGAAGAGCCGCTATTTAAGCTGCTTTCTGCGACCTTCACTTGTATTAGTCAGTTTGCTTCGCTGTTAATCAAAATCAAAACAATACAAAGCTCAATTCTTTGGGCTTTGTGGTAGGTACACCATCGGGCCGGTCGTGCTACTTGTGATTTCCTGTAGCCCAACAGATAGTGGAACTAGCGATAAATAGAATGGAGATTACGTAGGTACCCTTTGTAGCTCCAAGTATCAATCTTATTCGGACGGTTATGTATTCTGCGGCGTCATCGAGATATATAGGTGATAGGAGAAAGCTCACGAACTAATTCAACAGCCGATGATACCACGGGTGCATGCTTCCGTATTTACTCACTACTAATTCTACTCTGCTCAGTTACTTTCCATGTTACGCAAGTGAATGATTGATGCTCTCCGAACTGGCGCTTCCCAGGCAGCACCCCTCACCTCCAAATCTCACCCGCATTTAATCCTCAAATACCCCTCCACGACACACTTCCCACCACATACACCCGCAAAAATGCCTGAAGCTGAACCTACCGATGCCTCTCCCAAGGCGAAGAGGTTTATCCCTCTTGGTAAGCCAATTACTTGGGCGAAAATAGTATTCCGCTGATAAAAACGGGCAGAGAACAACCCCGAGGTGATGTCCTCCCTCGTTCACAAGCTCGGCCTCTCCAAAACGCTAGCATTCCACGATGTCTTTAGCATAGACGACCCCGACCTTCTCGCCTTCGTCCCTCGTCCTGCATATGCCCTCCTCTTGATCTTTCCTGTGAGCGAGACCTACGAGAAATTCCGGGTCCAGGAAGACAAAGAACGGCCAGAATACGCAGGTTCCGGTCCGAACGAAGAAGTTGTCTGGTACAAACAGACCATTGGCAATGCATGCGGTTTGATCGGCCTACTACATGGTGTTTCCAACGGAGAGGCTCGCTCCCATATCGGTTCGTATTATGCGCCCTGCTTCCAGCGATCTATTCTCCACATTAACTAAGGCACCAACGTTGTATAGAACCTAATACCGATCTCGCACAGCTCCTGAAGGACGCTATTCCCCTGAAGCCCGCGGAGCGTGCCAACCTTCTCTACGAATCCGAGTCCCTAGAGAGCGCTCATCAGGGCGCAGCAGCTGGAGGCGATACCGCCGCACCAACTGCTGATGAGAGGGTGGATCTGCACTATGTCTGCTTTATTAAATCAGCGGAAGGCCACCTGTGGGAGATGGATGGCCGACGCAAAGGGCCCATCAATCGCGGCTCTTTGGCTGCCGACGAGGATGTGCTCAGCGAGAAGGCTCTGGATCTTGGGGTTCGCAGTTTCCTGAAGCGTGAATTGGAAGCTGGAGACGACCTTCGATTCAGCTTGGTGGTGTTGTCGCCTTCGCTAGAGTGAGAATCATCCCAATACTCGAGCAAAAGAATCCTCTACCTCAAGTCTGCCCTTAACGGGATGATCGAGAAGGGAGCAAGGGCGGCAGAGAAACAAGGGCGACCCAGGCCGCCTGTTTTGGAGATACAAAATACCTCGCAAAATACAACTGCCATAGGACGATTCGCGAAGGCCTCCATAGTATATCCATAGCATAGCGATGAACGGCACTCATGAGGCACACGGCCAGTTATGCGCTCCCAAGCACTAACATACCGTGAATGGGCGATGGGTCGGTATATAAAGAATATAAGTACCTGATTCAAGCAAAAGTTCCACACGAGTGAAACGGTGACCCAGACACCTTCCCAAACGACGGATTAAGCCAGGTTCTTAGAACTCCATCCTGCGGGAATACCAGGCCCTCGGCATTTGCCAGACTATCTATAGAAGCCTTCTCAATAATTTTACAGCTAGACTGACATAGAAATATTAATTATACCAAACTCACAGGCAACTAATCTTATCATGGTATATGGACTCTTTGTGTTTAGCTGTTTTGAGTCCATTTCTCTTCAAGCGAGCTCTATTATATTATCAAATACTGACCTCAGCTCTCCACTGCTGGGAGATTGACGTCTGAATCCTTAAGGTTTTCCAGGCTTCTCGGGGGGTTTCTGTCTGATAATAGACCCCTGGTGGACGGGGTTCCCAATTTCATACTTTTCCTTGTATTCTTAATGTTGCCAACCTGCACTGGATTTCTCCGCGGATGACAATATTCTAGAGAAAACAAAATGCCAATCTTGAAGGGTAACCAGAGCCCAACGGAGGGTTCCTTTTTGCCTAATTCTTGCAGCTCTGTGGCGTCTGCACTGCGCGTCTCTCGACCTTAATTACATCTTCTTCCTCTTAACTACTGCTTCTGATATACGGCGAACTCATGAGAGTCATTTGATACTTCGTATCCGCCATAATCTTCAATAGCCCGCGGCCCTGTCCTACGAGCTCGAGATTTTGTCGGGTCAATCGGATTTTAATACAATATGGAACTTGGAGGAGAAGTTGGTAGTTTCGCGCTCATCATCGTCGTCGACTGTATACTGAAATTATAACTAGATTTCTCTGTTCTGATGATAGCCATTCACAGCGCCCTCAAAGTCGTCCGACATTCAAGCATCCGGCGCTTGGGCAGAAGGTTTGTATCCCTACCGTCGCTATGCGCACACCGTTGGCCTCCTCTTGCCAACCGTCATGTCTCATGTCCGGTCTCCTCTTCATTAATCCTCGCTAGGGATATATGGCTCAAGGCGCCCATTGAGCACCTACAGACGGCACCCACAGCATGATTCAAGACTTCATCTCCACAATGGATTCCTCATACCAACATCCAAATACCATCATCATCCCGCGCCCCACCGTCCTATCTTCCCCCATCTCCGTTGCATGACGACCATTTCGCAAACCCTGCCGAGCCACCCCCAAACTCCTCCTCCCTTGTCCCTACACCTCCAAACCCACTCGATATCCAATAGCGCCGCCTTGACCGCCCGCAGATCGAGTTATTGCGGTTAGGGTTGCGTTTATCCTGGGGGAGTCTCAGGTGGCCGAGTCAGAATAGTGATCCGATTAAGCGGCAGCAGGCGGAGTTGACGGTGCAGAGTTTGGTGATGGAGGACGAGGATTGAATGGGTGCCAGTGGAGTTCACAATGAGATTGGGACTGGAAGGAGAAGGGCCAGTAGTGGTTATGTATTGGGCCAGGTGAGTAGTGAAGAGGATTAGGTGGGGATTAGGGCAGATGAGGACGTGGGGAAAAGGAAAGGAAATGGGGGAAGTGTGGTCTAAGGGAGTGGGGATGGAGAAGAGGAGGACTCGAAGAATAAAGAAAATACGGAAGTTAATGTTGGAAGTGGGGATTTAGGGGTTAAGGAGGTTAGAGAGAGGGAATGGAAGGGGTGCTAAGTAAAGCTTTGATAGACGAGTAGTTAGGATTTATATAGGTAATCCTCCACAACTCAGAACTTTATATCTTGATGACTTCGTGCTCCATTATCTAGTTTTTCTATTCAATCCTCATAAAAATCCCACTCCAGCCTTCTTATTCTCCTCCAAACGCTCAGTCCTCACTGTTTCGTGCTCTGCTTCTTAAGCGGCTCGAAAACGCTCATCCAAAGCTCACTCGCCTCACCCACCTGGTACGTCAGCTCCACATCGGCCATCCCGGCCTCCGGTCCGCCGGCCATGGTTTCGAGCTGCGAGATTATGTTCTCGAGGCCGAGCGCTTTGCCGATGGCTTGTGTGGCGCCGGCTTCCAGCGCTACGTGCACGATGTGGATGTGGAAGTGGTGGTATGTTGGTTGGTCTGATTATGTTAGCCTCCTTATTCCCCCGATTCGATCTTAAGACAATCGATCCAGGCGAAGGAGATACGAAGAGAGGGAAGTATGAAGTGGTGATCGAAGCGGGGAAATGAATGGGGATAGGGGCTTACAATGCACATAAAGCTTCAGCTGGTCTTTCTCTATCGTTGGGTACAGTTTCACAGTGGCGTCGAGGAGCTTGGTGCGCATATGGCGCAACCATGCGACGTGCGATTTGCGCAGATCGCGGACAGACCAGATGTCGCGGCGCTCGACGAGGCCGAGGAGGTGGAGGGAGGGGAGGGTTGTTCTGTCCCAATTCCTGTAGGAAGGTGGTGATTAATTCCGTCCTTACACATAATCCTTAAAAGCGAAAAGAAAGAGACAGAAGGAAAAACACTTACAGATCTGGCAACAGCAAAAACCCCTCCGCCTCCCCAGTCTCCCTATACACCACATCTTCCTGCTCCGTCCTCCCCTCGATGATATTATACACCCAATTCAAACTTCCCTTCTCCCTCTTCTTCTCTATAAACGGTCTCACATGATCCTGATAAATCTGCGGCGTCTCGGTTACAGTGCGTACACCTTGTGCCGAGTACTTCCGGACGTGCTGCTCGGTACAGGGGTGGATTAGGTTGAGTTTGAGATCGGGCGGAGAGGAAGACGAGAGGGAGGAGGATGGGGAAGAGGTGGTTGTGGTGGAGGCGAGAAACCAGCTGTAGATGTCGTTGGCGCCGAGGTTCTTGATATTGGTTAAGAAAGTAGAGAAGTTCTCTAGATGGGAATTGGTGGTTGAGAAGGCCGCGCGTTCGGCGATTAGGATGGCAGGCTGGGAGTCGATGGTGCCGAGGAGGGATATGCGGCGACCGGCTTGATCTGGGGAGGCTGTTAGAGGGTTGGCTTGGAGGGTATATGGAGCGGAGATTACCTTGATTCAGGAGTCGGTCGAGTTTAAATCTGGTAATCAGATTTTCAGCGTGTTTGGCGATGTCGGGAGGCGTGGTTGAAGACATTTTAAAAAGGAAAGAGAGAATGGATTTACTATAGCAGACGAGATCAGATTATGTGAAAAAAGAATAAATCTTAAGCAATGATAGGGGACAGAAATTATGGCAGAGCCACGGCTCCTCAAGCCAAAGGTAGGAAAAAAAGAAAGATTTTGAAACTTCTCCGTATCTCAAATGTATCGCTAGAATACGGGGAAGAAATGAGGGAGAGAATTTACCTGAAATATAGTTATACTGTTCCAGGATTATGAAGTGTGTTTAAGGTCCAAGAGGAAGGCAGGTCTAGACGTCTATTAAGGTGAATGAGGGGTCACGTGCAAGCGCGCGTCAAGCGCACAGACCAAAAGGATTAGGCCGCGATCTCCTGGCCAACCAAAAGATCGCTTGGCATGCCGATGAAGTCACAATGGGGACCCTCACATCCACTCTATCGTCATCCGCATACCTATATCAACCACAACTTCCAGCTTATTTCCAGCTCAAACACGAATAGAATCGCAAAACTACACCAAAAGTATCTTTCAGAATGCCTCCGAAACGACGTTCTTCCGGTGTTACGCCCAAAGCGACTCAATCTAGGCTCGCTTTCCATGGACCTGCAAACAGAGTTACTAAGCCAGGCGCGCGCGCTCAATTGAAGAAAAGTATCCTCGCCGAACCCACTGCGCAGATTCTCGAACCAGAGACGGAAGATTTCACCGCGCCCGGGTCGCTCGAACCGGAGATCTCGACCAAAGATGCCGACATCCTTCAACAGACCAAGCAAGAGGTGGCCACAGCAAAGGTAGTCAGCGCACCAGAGGACAAAGAAGCGAGGAGGATATCGGATGCCAAAATCAAGAAATACTGGCAGGCGAAGGAGAAGGAGAGGAAGTTTCCTAGGGTGCATCAACAGGGGTTGGGTTTGCACGAGAAGATTCTGAGGGAGTGGGATACTAGCGGGCAGTATGGAGTAAGGGTTCTTTCCATCTTCTGATGTTCTGGGACACTCGCAACACATAACAAGTACTGACGTGATTTATCACAGCCATGCATTGGAATTGCCCGCCTCAAACGATGGAAGCGCGCCAACAGGCTCAGACTCAATCCTCCTATTGAAGTACTCGCTGTACTACTCCGAGAGCAAGACAAGAACAACAGTTCCATCCAGAAATCCCGTATGGACGAGTTGCTGAATTCTCAGCCTGCAGAGTTCTAAGACTTTTGTCCATTGAGCTCTTTATGTACGGTTAGGATATGGTATCGGGTTTGGCGCATGGAGTTTGAAATGGTTTGAGAGAGGAAATGGCATAGGGAATAAATGATTTACGGATTCGACGGTGTGTTTAGGTGAAACCCGGGCAGTTTGCAGATTGAATTCGAAGTGCTCATCACGGGACACAACTTGGTAAACGGATGAAACGAGCCTGAACATGGAAAAGAGATCACGATGGGCGATGGAGCTTGCCCTTGGTAGGCTCGGCAGGCCAGGGTTTTTCTCTCCGCATTCTGCAGCTCTCCACTTCTCCACTTGTCCCGGCAGTACGGCGCATGGGCCAGTGTTGACGATGGATGTGGCAATGTTGTTGAGAAATGCGATATCAACGAAAATGAGACAGAAAAGGCAGGGAAATGGAATTGAGGACGAACGGTAAAAGCAATTGGGCGGATTTGATCTTAGAGAAGCTGAGCTACCTGAATCTGTTCTCATTTGCAAACCTTCACACTATTGGCGAGATGGTTCTTTGATGGAAGCGAGGGAACGGCCCACACAGTCCATAAAAAGCACCCTGTGCTTCTCCGCATCCGAACCACAACATCCGGTCCACTAGTCTCCGTAGTCTAGCACGCCAGTTCTGACATCAACTCTTCCAAGAGTACGACGTTCCTAGGCAAGATACAAGTAGATATAAGTTCACCGATGAGTTAGAAGTATCAGTTGCCTTAAATTGCATCCGTGCGTCTGTCTAGAAACTACTGTTTGCTGCTGTTCCGTTCATAATTGTGGACTCTGATCCCCGCTTTCACTCCCTCCCTCTCACCCTCCCTCTCCCCCTCCCTCTCCCCCTCCCTCTCCCCCC
>ML994268.1:0-24578 GCA_010093945.1 Delitschia confertaspora ATCC 74209 | reverse complement strand
ACAAGCAAGCAGAAAGTTTTGAGGAGATTACCGAGGCCTTTCTTACAACTCTGTTCCCTAAACCTCCTACTACCAGTCCAGTCCGCTGGGATGGTTACAAGGAGGACTCCAAATGGGAATAGCCAGAGGTGGAAAAAGTTGAAGTTTAGAATGCGATCTTTACGAGTTCAAGGAAGAAGGCTCCAGGTCCGGATAAGATGTCCTTTGCTATCTTGCAAAGAGCTTTTAATATCCTTCTTGATCATTTCTACAGAACTTACAAAGCACTGGCCAGGTTTGGCTACCATCCTCGGATCTGGAGACAATCAATAGGAGTCATTCTCCCAAAACCAGGCAAGCCGGACTACTCAACTCCTAAATCCTATCGAATCATCTCTCTCTTATCAACTGTTTGGGCAAGACTCTTGAAAAAATCCTGGCTACTCGACTTGGCTATCTTGCCAATATCCCTGGACTTGATCTACTAGACAAGAGTCAAATCGGGGGTAGGAAACAGCGATCCTCAATTGACGCGGTTCTCTTGTTGCTGGACCATATTCAAAAAGAGACAAACAGCGGCGGAGAGATTGGAAAGAAGAAGAAGCGTGTAAGAGGTTAGACTCTTGTTGTCCTCAGTGGCAACACTTCGGTTCATAGAATCTTCTATGAAGCTTATCAAAGCACTTTGCCACTTGGAATATTCTAGAAGCTTCTACTTACAAATACAATATATGCTTCTAGAAGAACCAAGTAGATATATAAGTAGCATAGCACCTTGCTCTAGATAGTTCGTTATCGAATTCACTTTGTTCTTTCCTGCCTTTCTGCTGTCTTTAGCCTGGCTCCTTACATGTACCAAGCATGATAGAGATCATCATATTCCTTACACTGAGCCGCAGTGATGGAAGATACAGCCGCTCTTCAACGATGGATAGACTATATCAAAGACTATCGTAACAGAGATAGTAACCTACCTGTAGGTTTTCGTCACCCAGAAAAACGCCCTGGCCCGACACATTAAAGGGGAAGGGGGGTATTGTAATGGGCTAGAGCCCAAAGAAGTTCTCAGGAGCAGCTCTTCGATTGTCATTACCTTGTACTTGATTTGGTTAGCGCTACAAAGACTTTACGACTATCAGTTCACGCTCTTATGTACATAGTTCTTTAGTAATTCAACTCCGTTCAAACCTAGCTTATAGTGGTCAACCGCTAGATCCTTACACTTCTATTCTGCTAAACACAACCTTTATCAGATGAACACGTGAGTGGTAAACAACTTTGTTGGGTTGCTTAGTCACCAATGCGCAGAGGACACCTATCTAGGACTTGCTGCTTATCCTTTCCTCCTTCTTCTTCTCTTATTCTTTTCTTCTTATAAAGTTAGCTACCTGGGTAATCAATATAATGACTGACCTTCTCTTGCGCAACGCAACACTGTAACATGCTGTCCAAATCAACGGCTAAGACGCTGAGCTTGTCTTCTGTCTCCATGCAATTCCCTTAGTTAGAGTCAAGTTTACTCTGCTCTAAACGTTGATTCTACGTGTTCATAGATACGATTAGAAACTAGGTAGCACGTTGAATTAAATTATTATTATTATTATTAAAGGAGGTTGCATTCTCGCTATCTAATTCTGTCAAGTGTTTCAAGGTACGGGCCCTTATACTAATATACCGGGTATCAGAGTGTAAGCCTGAAGACTTAGACACCCTCAAGAACCAGCTCAAGCGCCGCCACGTTGATAAAAACTTCACCATCAAATCCGCCCTCATACCAAAGCGGTGCCTCAGACAGCGTTCTCAGCATCTGCCGAAAAGCCGCCTCACTATCAGGCTCAATGACAAACAACTTCTGCGTTTGTCCAGGAACCTTATATGTCATACCCCAGACTGACGTATTCTCGAAGGCAATCCTAAGGTCTGCGTCCACTTGCGCACTGCGACGGAACTTGTCAAAGAGCGCGGCACACGTCATTGGGACACAGTTGCTGAGTGTCTGAACGCACTCATATTCCATGTCGTCGAAGGGGAGTGTCCAAGTGAAATGGATGCGGGAGGCAAGGTCGTCGGATAGGCGGACGTTCCGGTCGCTGCGGACGCTGGATGGGCTGCTGGACACAGAATCGCGGCACAAACTGACGGGCGGGCGAGGGGTGAATTCTGTCGGTGAACGCGTGGACGAGCGCATAGTGGTCGTGACATTGACTTGGACGATCGCGTCGGACATTGCTTGGCGCTTGGGAGAAGGCCCGGTCGGGTCTGTCTGGAAAATGGACTTGCGCTTTCGTTCGGCGGTGGTGCTGACATCATGCTCGTCTAAAGTACCATCCGACTCAACCGCATTATCGAAATATTTAAGGTTACCGAGAGTGTCGCGGACAATGGCAATGGCTGCAGGGTCTTCTAAGCCTTTGGTGTGATTTCTCAGGGAGAGCAGGACAATGTTGCTATTGGACCTGTCACCATCTTTACAGATTTTCCATGGTCGGAACGCTCGAAGCCTAGGCATATCCTGATCAGGTGGTTGAGGGACCAGGATGCAGAACAAAAAGCCCTCGGAGATGCTGGCGCCGTCGTCTTCCAACTTGAGAATATGAACTCTCTATTAAGAGTGAATAGCTTCCTCTTTGGAAGTATGAAGAGCAGCAGACACATACCTTTCCGGAGACAATCTCCAACTTATGGGACCTGAAGAGCTCGGAGGCATGGTCCAAACAACCAGCACAGGCAACTTTCGGTCCGTCACCGGTGGTGGAGGAGCTTCGGACTGCTGGGGGGAACGGCGCGGAAGCACGAATGAAGTTTTGTTTGAGGGCCTTGAATGATGGCAGACCCTTGTAACTCTTCTCCTCATTGGAGTGGCCGATCCAAACGCCTCTGACATAGAGCTCTGGAGCGGATTCCAAGTGGGCGTTATGTCCAGAGAATGCGCTCAGGCATTGGTAATCTGATTTGCCAGTGCCGCCCTTGGCTGCGGTTTTGCAGTGAGCAGGTGCCATTTCGAATCAATGGAGCTGGCAGACCAAACGGGTGCGGCTTGCCAAGCTGAAAATGAAGAAATGTCGGGGGCCGATCAATTTCTATTTGGAAGCAAAAGTCGGAACAAAGTCGAGGAGTGTAGGAAGGTTAACGTGCGCGACGAAGAACAGAGTCGTTTAAGAGGTTGGGGTTGACGGGTCGAGGCGATTTATATACAGCAGACCCTGCGTGTTTAGCCTCTTATTTTCGCCCATTGCATAATAAATTGAATAGAAGACGTCTGTCATTGTGGTGGTCTCACTGCAGTGAGTGTAAATCTTGAGGTGGTGAAGTCATGAAGTCGTGAAGTTGTGAGGTCGTGAAGTCGTGAAGTCGTGAAGTCGTGAAGTCGTGAAGTCGTGAAGTCGTGAAGCCGTGAAGTAGTGAAGTCCTCGATATCGCCTGCCTTTGTTCAGATGGTGTACACATGTAAGCCTGTGGTGAGAGAGAGATGACATGAGTTGAAAGGTGTATTGTGATGTATTATTGTGTGTAGTGTTCTGTATGTCTGAGCAGAGGTCGTGAGGGGTATTAAGTATGAACAGGGAGCCAAGAGTCATGTGACATTCAGGCTAACAACATCTCTGGGTGGGAGTGGTATGTGAGTAGTGGACATTAGTATGTGGGCTGGATATGGATGATACTGACTCGACTTCGACTGGAACTCGAACTTTGGACAATTAGAAAATTCTCAAGATAGGATTGCTGAATGATAGTGCGGTCTTAGCTCGACCTGCTAACTCCCAAAGGTGCGATGAGAGTGGTTGGCAACGATACATTATTTTTATATTGGATGCATATCTTAGCATGGTAGTGTTAGACTAAAACGACCGGATAATAGCAGGCTTTCTCTTCCATCTCTTCTATATAGGAGGGTATGACTTTGTCCTGATTCTCTTTAATTACATTTCCACTTCTAATGGTCTTAGGTTTGGTTTTGTGCTTCATATCCAACTCATGGCCTCAAGGGAAGATGCCGTAAACTCTTCCTGTATAACTCCGGAGGATAACTATGTTGATAGCTTAGATGGAGCATCCGCTCTCCACAGTCGTAGTTCCGCGTGACGAAATGGGTGCGCACATCACGTGAATTCGATCACGTGAATCGATCATCTTCGGGTAGCGGCTTTATGTGGAGTTGTGGGGTTAGCGGAAAGCTTCATCAGACCTCTCTTTATCTTTCCCATCTCTATCCCAACACCTTCTCAGTCTTTCACCGCAATTTATCATTGTTCATATCTTTCCATCTTTCACTACAAGGTCATCGTCTTGGGGTTGTCCATGTTGTTGCACGGTTCCTGCAGCGTGCCGGGCTGTTATCTCTTCAGCCTTAAATGTGCTTAAATGCGGTATAGCTCAACTACAACCAAATGGTGCCGAAGCCTCAAGCCACTGTGCCTCAGTTATATTTTTAGCACCAATCCCGTGGTTATTCAAGCCCTTGTTAGCCCCACTGTCTAGCAACTGTTCACCGGAAAATGAAGGAAATTGGGAGCTCAGAACTTCGCCTACTTCATGTCGAATCCTTTCCTTCCCAATTTTATATATAATTTTCGAATCCCTAGCTTCTTCATGCTTACGTTCTCTTTTGACCCCTAAACCTCCACACACCAGGTTCCCGGAAACAGCGGGGACTCCAGCTGACGCCGCGTCGGACCGATTCTTACTGGCAATCGATTCGTTATTAGCGCTTCTGCTGGAAGGCATCGTTACAGCTCTATTCAACTTCTGTGTACGAGGTTGAAGGTATTGGACGCTATGGCTATTTGATCAGGGTAGCCTGTCCGCTCGTTTGCATGGTATATACGAAGTAAGTCGACCCGAAGTGCAACGAGGCTGAGTTTGGCTGACTGGCAGCTCAGTCCCAATACCTTCCATAGAAGTCGCCCGGCTTTTGTTCTGATTCTTTGCACATTGTCCTTCTGTCTGTCTTTCACGGTCCTCTTCTTAGCGCAACCTCATTGTCGTAATTCGCATACTGGCTGTCAGACGGGTGAGATTATAGTCCTTCGGGGGCAAAAGAAGATTTCCTAGAACAGGTTACTGCTCTTATAACATCGATGGAAGGAGTCCCGACTCTCCCCAGAATTGGCGCATCAGGAACAGGGAGAAAGCAGTCCACGGATCACATTCCGGAAGCACTTCATGTCGGCTCTCCGGTAGTGGGCTCTCCAATTGTGAGTCCTGATACAGTGGGAAGTCCATTCCGCCAGGATAGACCGTCGCTACCCCGCTATGGTACTTCAGGAAGCTCGGGTTCGAACCGGCTGTCGCAGCTGCTATCACGTTCCGACTCTCCGGCGATACCCTCTTCGACAAATACGCCGGACCGAAGCGCATCGAGAAGAGATTCATATCATCCCCCTTCACTTCTCCCCCCCGCGAAACCAACGTACCAGAAACCGGATGCGCCATCGCCGACTTCCTTTTCAACAGAATACACTGTCTACAGTCCCACTGCGGACAGTCTGATAATGGATCAGCCTGACCCATCAGCTCATCTACTGTCGTCGAATCTGAAATCAAGTGGGACTAAGCACCTCCTAAACCGGTTGAAATCGTTAAAGAGAGCGCGATCAGGGACACAATGGAGATATGGAATCTTACGAGACGAGGAAGCTGGCAATAATGGAGGCCGGCGATTGAGAGATGTTGAGGAACAGTATGAGCCCGTTGAATATGATCTAAGCGGCTACGACGCAATGCCAATGAAACATGTGAAGAGCGGCAAGAGGAAAGATACGACAAGCATGAAGGAGGCGATCGACGCTCAACGTCGTATGAGCGAAGCTGGATTTGCAGCTGAATATGAACGACTGGAAGATAAACTGGGAAGTGGCATGTCTTCAATCGTCGAGATACCTTTTCTTTACCGTCCGGGTGCGGAAACAAGAGATATTGAGCAATTAGAGCAGCTGCGAGGCAACCCCAGGGGTTTATCCACTGTCGACGGTCCCTCCCGATTGGAGGCGCAGGTACAGGCTGAAAAGAGCGGTGAAATTCTTGCCATTTCTGGTTGGTAGCTTCCTCTTACATGTCGTTTGCTGAAGTCCGGGGTTATTTGATTTGCGAATTCAATGTCAGTAACTAACGTTTTGGCAGAGGTTCCAACGGATTTGTCGCATCTCAGTGGTAGCACTACGGATTTTGAGACCGTCGACACGCGGGCAAGTATGTTTACGACTGAGAATGCAGATTCCGGAGAATCGAAGACAACGAGTTATTACTTCCCAGAAGGTGTGTATCTCTATAATCTGTCTACTGATACTAACGCATTCAAGACCCTGACATGCCATCCTGGAAGCCTTTCTCTATGCGTTGGCATTATATATCTTTGCTCACTGTCTTAGCGCTAGGGCTAGCTGGTCTCCAAGAGTTCCTCTGTCAATCATCCATAAAGAAGACGAAAAAAGGGGGCGGCCTGCTCAGGTTCCAAAAGCCAGGCGACCTGTCAGTAACAAAGTATTTCACCTGGAAATACGCACCGACCCTGACATTCGTCATATATGGCATTCTTTGGCAAATATCAGACTTTGAAGTCAAGCGCCTGGAACCCTTCTACCAGCTCTCGCAAAAGTCCGGCGCCACTGCAGCTGAGTCACTGAATATGGATTACCTTACGTTCATGTCGTGGTTGGTACCGCTGAGAGCTCTTCGACATAAACAGTATGCTGTTATTTACTCCTCACTGGCCACCTTGGTGGCTAGTAGTCTGGTCCCTGTATTGCAGTCCGCATCAGTAACCATGTATTCGCCCAAGGAAAAAGGAGAAGTGGACGACTACAAGTATATCCGAATAGACCCCAGATGGTCGCGCGCAGTTACTAGCTCCTTAGTCTTCGTAGCGATCTGTGGTGTCGTTCTTCTATTTCAACTGCGGCGCAAAAGCGGTCTCATGTCCGATCCCAAGGGTATTGCGGGCGTCGCAGCTATGGCTACCAGAAGTCATATTTTGGGTGATTTCCATGGACTGGATGCGGCGCCTTTGAACAAAATACACAAGCAATTACGACACCGTCGTTACATCCTGCATAAAAGCTCACTATGGCAGGGAGAATACATTCGCAAGAACAATGAGCGCATTCCCGAATACGGCACCGATCCTCGCCCCCTCATGCTCCGTCTCCGTGCCGGGATTCCCTATATCGCCTTCATGATCCTCTTCGCGATCGCCGTACCAATCTTCATTTTCGTCGACTACGCCCATTCCGTCACACAAAAAGTACCTTTTCTCCTAACCGCTATCGCCACAATCGTCAAGCTCCTCTGGGGAACCATGAACCATGATGTCCGCATGCTAGAACCTTTCTTCATTCTTTCTAACCGCGACGCCCCTCCTCAGACCCTAACTCTCGACTACACGGGCACAAACCCCATCTGGCTGCCCTTCAAAGCCATCCTCAACAAACACTACATTGTCGCCGGGGTAGGCGTTGGTTCCGTGCTAACTGAAATTCTCACAGTCTGTGTATCGTCATTCTCCGTCGACGGTCAAGAATTCCTTCCCGGCACAAAGGGCACCAACGACAAAGAAGAATTGCACGACCGCTACAACACCGACGAAACTTTCCGCTCCTTCTGGGTCTCCTTCTCGCTGGTCATCGGCATTCTCTTCCTCCTCGTTGCCATAGCCAGTATCGTCTACCTGCGTCGATCACACAAATTCATCCCCCGGCAGATCGGTACCATTGCGTCGGTCCTCGCGTTCATCCATCAGAGTAAGATGCTCGTCGCGTTTGTTGATACCGAGAAGATGGATAGTAGTGCCATGACGAGGCATTTAGAGCAACAGCATCCGCCCAAAAAATATGCGTTGGGGTGGTTTAGTGGCCGGGATGGGGAAGACCATTTAGGGATCGATGAGGAACCGATACTGGATAGATATGTTTATGGTGAGGATTGGACGAAGACTAGGGTGCTACCGAGTCAGATTGGGACGTGGGAGCATTATTAGGGGCGGTTACGAGGGGGTTTGGTATGATACGAGATGGTAATTTGGGTCATATCGGAGTTTTGAGGAGTACAGGCAGCGTTTCGGCAGACAGTTATACCATGGGTTTTTCTTTTCCTATTTGCCTCTCTTCGATATTTGCTAGGTATAAAATAGAGTGAATGCATGGAAGGTTAGCATAGTACATTTCCTACATTCTAACTTTGGGAACCAGTAAGACTATATCTATGTTTAGAGTTTAGAAGACTTTGTACCGTAATGTTCGTTATCACATGGCTCGGACAATTTGACTCGCTACTATCACTAAACTGGGTGTTCTAAACATGGCTCGCATCTCCCTTTGATACAGGACTAACAAGGCTGAAATAGATAACAATATTGCGAAAGTCCCATTGCGGTTAAGGCAGCAAATACCATCTTTATAATATGAGACGCAACTGCGTCCCCAATGGAGACGGAAAGTACCAATAACGACTATCGACACACCAGTAACGCGTTCTCACTGTCTTGTTCCTAAACCTCTTCCAACACCTCAAGCCACATATATCGCCACGAGTGCGCTGGAAGCACACAGAATCTCCACTCTAATCCACCCCTTTGATGTTCACTCAAGACGCAAACACCTTCGAAGGTTCTTGGATATTACCCTAAGGGGCATATTGAAAGTGTGGGAGCATTGGATGGTTGGTAAGTGATGGGGCAGTTAGCTGTGCTCGAGGGAGTTCGACTCAATTAGCCACATGCAGATTCTCTGGCACTCTGAGATCCTGCAGATTTGGAGAACAGGGAAATTTCTTAATGGTTTCAGATTCAGCAATATCCTGGATTTTTGTATCAGATTTTGTAGGTTCGGCGAGCGTCCTTGTTAGCATCGTCTCCCAATCCTCAGTAATTGAAAGTTAGAATCTCAAGACCAACGGAGAAAGAAGTGATACGATCTTGATGTATTCAATCCAATGACGAACCTTTACGCCAATGGTTGCTTCGGTATGTACTCAGTACGTGATATTATGTATAGACAAGAAGCCCAAACTCCTAGAACTCCCGTGGTCCCACCGCTATGCTGGTATAAAACGAACATGCGATCTTTAGTTTGTTGCACACCAGTGTGACGTCCCAAGAGAAAGTAAAAGAGTCGCTCAGACCAATAAGTAGGAGTAGCAAATGGATTTTTGAGTGGTAGAGGTATGCTGGCGGTCGAAGAAATTCGATCGAGGGTCTACTGCCCAGACTGTACAGTTGTCTAGCACCGAATTAGTCCCATGTCCCCAAAGGTGGGATATCAGCAGTACTCACCCTCAACCATACCCCTTGTAAAGCTTTATTGTTCCGACTGCACAGTTTGCTACCAGCCCATTAGCTACGTCTCCTTGACCATCATCAGATATTTCACACGTACGCTCAACCAGTCCATACCCTCACTCACACCCCGCCCATCAATCGCACTGCACGCCACAATACTCCAGTTGCGATCCTTCAACTCCCCGAGCCTCAACGCCTCGGATATCTCGCCTGCGCCTTTCGCGCCGGGTTGGTCTTGCTTGTTGGCGAAGACGAGGAGCGATGCGTCGCGGAGTTCTTCTTCATTTAGCATGGCGGAGAGTTCTTCAGCGGCCGTGCTGAGGCGCTCAATATCAGTGGAGTCGATGACGAAGATTACGGCGGCGGTGTTGGCGTAGTAGCAGCGCCAGTAGGGGCGGATGGAGGTTTGGCCACCTAGATCCTGTGGAGGAGGGTATTAGTACTCTTATGGTATCTGAAGGCTTTGAGATCCGTGGTGGAAGCTGAAGGAGGGTTGACGGAAGAAGTGGACGTACCCAAACGTTTAAATTTAGGTTCTTGTACGTGACCGACTCGACGTTGAAGCCTATTGTAGGGATTGTGGTGACTACTTCTCCGATCTTCAACCGATATAGCAGTGTGGTCTTTCCTGCGTTGTCTAGACCCAGGATCAGTATCCTAATCTCCTTCTTTCCCCAGCCGGCCAGCGACATTAGTCTCGAGGCGAAAGCGCCCATGGTTTAGGTGTAGAGGGGTGAGGCGGAGGGTTGCTCTATTCTATGGGTGCGGAAGTCTGCGGAGAGACAGGTATTGTGCGCAGGCGGCAGAAGATCGGATGCTTTTCTGTGATGGTTTTAGATTGATTTGGCCGGAGAAAGAGGTGTGTATTTTGATATAGTGGCGATGTTGTAAGTTCTGAGATTTGCGGTGGTCATGATCGACATGCATGGCTGTCGTTTCTGGGGTCGGATGATGATTGTTCCGTGCCGTGATGGACATCATGTGTTCTGTGCATCATACTTCTATCTTTTTGCCTGTCATTTTTCGTGTTTTCCCCAGTAAATGTCTTGATACAACTGCGGACTGACGTGGTATCTTTCCGAGCTTGTTTTATATACGCTGCTATCAAATGGGTGGCACTTCAGCAAGTGTTCTAATTTTCAGTTTCAGTCTCGTTCAAGTAGATCATCTAGTTTCTAGCGATGTTTCGAATGATTCCGTAGAATGATATAGGTTAAAAGATACGAGGATGGAAAAGGATATACTATGGCCCTCCACTTAAGAGAAATTATGGGAGTCAGCTTTTTTGTCATATGCGATGTGACTACTTGCTGTATCGAATTTATCAGGTTTGGCAACTCTGACAACATACTAACTTCCAGAGTGTTCTCCATGAATGCATATGGTATTTTTATGGATGAGCTTTGTCTTCTGCCTTGACTGACATGTACTAACTAGCACTTACGAACAGCGATCTCCGAATGATGAGCGAACATGGAAATAGCCTGAGCATATCTCACATTCAATTGTATCAGTGGATCAAGTTTCCCTAACAAAACCTGACAACACGGTCAGTGACGTTGACTTCGGAAACAGTGTATTTAAAACAGGGGCCAACACAGAATTTCAACCATCTCGCGACTTTCGCGTTGTCCCGAACGGCACAGATTGTTGTGGATAGCCTCGTGAATAGCAAGAGGATGGGTCATTCACTCAATTTGGACAACTGGGTTTGAAGAACATAAAGAAGAGGAAGGAGATGTCGGATAACTCAAGAAGCCAGTACGTTGGACAGTACAGCTTCCGAACCATGGTGATATTTCTGCCAGCATTGCGTGGTCGTCAATATGGTATCTGGTCAAGTGTGTGAGTCATACCCTCGTTGATGAAGCAGAACATGAACTATACTCGTTTCCCATTGTGGGAATTATTACAATATGCAGGCTGAAGGCGCCATATCTGCGACTCTCTATTATAAGCAAAGTATTGTTCTTTGGACTCAATTTACTTTGGTTGGTCATTAACCTACCAACCATCGTTGGACTTACATATCAGCGATCTCTTGCCTTGTCGGAAAAAGCCTTTCTTTTCTGCTATAATTATACAACAAATTGCAACTTTTTCCCCGTTCTAAATGATCCTACCACCGCTATAGCAGCACAATTTCCAGCAAGCGCAGGTCAGAAGAATAATTTTCCAGCCTCGATATCATTCACTTCACTTCATTCACCAATCTCGCTTTATAAGCACTACGTTGCGTCCCGCTAAAACCCTACTAGTGCTCACTAGTACCTCGATCTCAGCCTCACTCGCGTTTAATCCCCCCAGCGCCAGCGCTACACTTCTTCCAATACCAACTCCTCTCCACTCTCGTCCCACAACGTCATAGTTCTCTGCATTTTCTACTTTCATTCTCACTGTAACTGGCTATGCCTCAATACCAGGGGCCGCGGCCACCTTCGTGCACGAACCAGCTGGCACGTGTCTACAAAACTCTTCAGCATTAACTCAGCGCTGAAATACTCTCTTTTCTCCTCATCTTGATAGTAGATAGCATCTGGACTAGATAGCTAGAATACAGTTACTAGAGACCGCTCACACCCACCGCATTTGTATTACACTTTTAGCTCACTCTCGCATCTTTAAGCTTTGAAATTACTGCCGGTACTCCTCTCACTCGTTAGTTCCGGGCTTTGCTTCTATCGAACTTGACAACTGTGCTATCGCTGTAAATATCATCCTACCTCTCATTTGTTGTTGAATCCCCTTTCGCTCGTCATTTTCAATTGGATCTGCGACTGCGATGTTCATACTTATCTTTCAGTTCTTGGAGAGCGAATCCCGCGACTCTTTTCGCAATGATTTGGCCAGCTTCTTAGACCTTCGCCTCATTCCTGTTATACGGCTTGTGGTTTTGGTTAGCTTGATAACGACCTGGCCATCTGCTAAACACGAGTCCCAGGATCACATAATCACCTATTGTATCTTTAGTCTTGTTATCGGAAAACATTACCATGTCAACAACCAACACCTTTTTGAGGTCGCTGCGCGTCGCTACTCCTCCTCTTCTGGCGTAACCAAGTCACACAGGCGTTACCGAGCCTGAGGGTTATCGTGAACGCACCGAATACGACTCCAGAGGTCATCATTAAGCTCGTTATCATAATGTATGTCATTCACAAGCATTCGAAGACCGTCCCCGCCATCCTCATGGTGTTAATGTCCGTAGAGCTGGTGACAATCCGAACCTAGTCCGTTTCACCCACAATTGTCTAAACCGTGCAGCTCATATCCAGCCACCACCACAGCATCCCCAACCAGAAAACAGAACAATCGTGCCTCTCACCAGCAACCCTCTTGATCATGGTTCCCGTACGATTCTATCACTGCCAGTCCAATCAAAAAACCCTAAGGTTGTCTCCCTGAACGGTACTCGTCTTAGCAGTGGTGCTGATGGGATCCTGCCTCCATCACCTTCCCCACCTGGATCTGCTCCCTATTCTCAATCATCGCCAGTCCCGTTGGAGTCATCAAATTAGTCTCAGTAGGTATGATAGCTACCGTCCAGAGCAGCGACGCTCGCGCTCACTTCCTGCTGTTAGACCCCCCTATCTTCATGGGGCTCAGTGTTCACAAACATGACAGCAAAGGACATAGTACCGCGCTAGATGAATAAAGTAAACGTGAAGAAGATGAGGGAGAAAACTTCTGCTGCTGCAAAGAAGAAGTCCTCTCGTACTTCTCCTTTCAACTCCCCCGACAGCTCACAGGCGACGAAGGTGGCCGCGTAGACGAGAGACCCTCCCTTGTTGGAGCATTACGGTTCCATGAATCGATACCGTCGGTTCAGCGCGGCGAGGTTGCGGAATATGTTTACTGAGAATGGATTAGAGGCTGGCAGTAAAAAGAGCGATGCCATTAACGGCCTGTCCGAGAACGATTCTATCTGGGAGAGCATTTCCGCCCGCGACTACAAGGCTGTTTCAGAAAAGGGTCTCGAAATCGGGACATATCGTCGGGGTATCTAGCCTTCGGATATTAAGCAACCCAACCTGTCTTTTGTGGATATTTTGGAGGCTTGGGACACCATGTAATTCGATAAGAAGAATCAACAGGTCTGGGTCAAGTTGTCTGAGACGAGGGCGTTCGAGGAGTTGCTAGAGGAGTGTAAGAATTATGGAATGGACAGCAACCTCCGGATGAACTACGACAAAGATGAGCTTGCAATTAGTGCGGCTGTGTATGGACTCTTTCAGACTCACCGAGGAGGAAGGCAAATTCCTCCTCCAGCCAGCACACTGGTCTCTTTGTCAACGTGCCCAAAGCTGTCCGGGACAATTCCTAAGTAATCTCTGAATCATTAGCTCCACTACCCTAACCCATTCTACTTTCTCATCCTTTTATTTTCCATCACCTTCACATCATGTCTACTCCCTTTCCCGTCTTAGAGTACATTCTTAAAGTCTTTCTATTAATCACGACTCTAAATTACGACCGGTTTTTGATCTAACCGGTTATCCAGATTGATTTGCACAATCACAACAACCTTCATCTCTTTCACTTTTCTCTTACTAATAAAATAATAGTCAGCCTCAAGCACCTTCCTATTATGTGTCTTTGATTTGGTACGATCTCTCTTCTTTTGCTGAACTAGCCCTTATCCTAACCATACATATACTTATTTACACTCATCAATCTGCTTTTCTGTTTCATCCAACCGCAGATGTAATGCTCCTGATTATTAAAAAGAAAAGGATATAACCATTTTCACCTATCTGCTCTTTTAATTGCCCCAGTTCCCCACATACCCGGCTTCCAGATCATAGTACTCTGCAGCAACCAACAAGGAGAGCTCGAAATGGATACGCAGATCACAACATGGGTTTACATTGTATCCTGAATGCATATTTCAGCCTGCAGTTTTAATGAGAGCAAGGCTTCAAAATGCCCGGATATTTGCACCTTCGTTGCTGCAGATGGCTCAATCAAGGCCGGCCTACTGTGGAGAAGTGGACTCTAAACATGAATGCACTCTTTCACGAAGGATTCCGGTTAAACCCCACTTTGTCCTACCATACCTTTGGTGCCAATATTTCTAGACATGCAGCATTTTATATAGATGTCTATTTCCGGATCTGCTAAGCATGTATTTAATATGCAGAAGCTCCCAATCAGCATACACAACATGAAGGGACCCATATCCGGCGCAGCGGGGCTTGCCATCTCCAGTATAGGTGCATGGCCATAATAGAACCACCTACCTACCTACCTACCTACATACTTATCTCTATGGTAAACACAATACTTTCTGCTACATCTTCGCGAATAGTTTTGGTGCTTTTCGTGATAATTGTCCTATGTCAAACTAACTAATATCTCGAGATGCCCGGTTATCTACATTTGTATCGCTACCCTGGACGAAACGAGACATGCTTTATATGGATAATTGGCATTCGATACTGACATGCCTATCGCACGAAAGTTCTATCCTCCTCGAACCCGATACTACGGTAGCTACTATGGTTCTAAGCTTAAAGTTGTCCGGACCTTACCTAAATTCTCCATATCCACCTCTGAAGTCGTATGGATGCGCCTTATAATTATAATCAACAGGAACACAGACTCGTACTTTATATGCAGGGACACATGAAATTGACTCACGGCATAACTTGTGTGCCAATCAGTCCATTCGTTTAAAGATTGTGGGGCTCTGTACAGAAAAAAAAGGTATTTTATAGAACGCGCCCTGCTGCATCTTTCTTCTTCTTCTTCTTCTTCTTCTTCTACGTGCGGTGTTAATGGTTCTGTCCTTATCATCTTAACGTCTTACTGTCCTTGTCCTCAACATGGGTCTCCTTATTCCCTTTCTCATTCCTCTCTTGTCTCTAATTCCACAGTTCCTATGCTACAACTTCCCTCATGAAGGAATTCAGCTTACCGAAGCTGAAGTCAAGGGCAATCCTGATTTAGACTTTGGAAAGTGGAATCCTTCCAGGCCCAATAAGAACATCACAAAATGCAAAGCCTGGCCTGGAGATGCTAATTGGCCAAATCAGGCGCGTTGGGATGCATTCAACAGCAGCCTTTCAGGTGCCTTGATCAAGGGAGTACCGCCCGCGAGTTATTGTTATGCCGGCGCGGGATTTGACCAAGTGAAATGTGCGGCTACGAGGAGCGGGAGGGGGCTCTTCTGGTGAGTGCAATTACTTGAAATCGAATTGACTCCACTATACTATAGGATACAGAGTAACTGACACTTCTGTTACCGGAAGGGTTGACGACCCAGTATCTCCATTACAGCTATGGACGACTGGCAACAGCTGTCCAGTTCCTAGCGCACTTAGAAACTATACGTGCACGAATGATGGAACGCCTGCGTATGTCGTCAATGCGACAACGGTGAAGCAGGTGCAGCTTGCCGTAAACTTTGCGCGGAATAACAACATTCGAGTTGTTATAAAGTAAGCCACTAAGTCAACCTATCGGTTTCTCTATAATAAGCTAACAACAGATTCTCACCACAGAAATAGTGGCCACGACTTCTCCGGCCGCGCAACCGGAGGCGGTTCCCTCAGCATCTGGACGCATTACCTTAAGGGCTTCGAGTACCTTCCTTCCGCACAAATCGGAAGGTATAGAGGTCGTGCTGCGAGAGCGGGTACCGGAATAATGAGTTACGAACTTCACCAATACATGAGACAGTACAATATCACCATTCCAGCACCAGGGGCGACTACTCCGGCGCCCTTCGGCGGATATATGCTTGGTGGAGGCCACTCCATCATCGCGTCTTATTATGGGTTAATGTCCGACAATATCCTTTCTATGGAGGTAGTCACTGGCGATGGGAAGTTTGTGCATGCGGACCCGGAAGAGAATGAGGATTTGTTTTGGGCACTAAGGGGAGGTGGAGGAAGTAAGGCATTTCCCTCTGCTGCACTTCTTCAACACTAGCACTAACGGATTCAAGGCACCTTTGGTGTAGTCACGTCCGTAGTTGTAAAAGCTCATCCCGCCATGTACATCTCCAAGTCCACCTACCTCTTCTCTATTGGCCCCGGAATCTCTTCCAGCACCTTCTGGGCCGGCGTCTCCGCCTACTTTGCCGAACTCCCTCGCGTTATGGACGCCAAAGGCACAGGCTGGAACACCATCGGCGCAGGTTTCGCCTGGCCACCCGCGCCAGGCGGTGGAAACAACACTGCAGTGTTCGCCCTAAATGGTGCCTTCTATCTCCCCGGAATGACCCCCGCGCAAGCAAAGACGTTCACTGCGCCGTTGACGGCCCGCCTCCAGAAACTCGGCATCAACATCACCAATCCCGAACCGCAATTCTACGCCACCTACCCAGACCAAGGTTTCCCACTCGGCAGCGCCCCTGCCGCCGGCGCCGGCTCCTCACGCTTTGGATCCCGCCTCTTCCCACGCTCTAGCTTCACAAACCCCAATAGCCGCGCCTTCAAATCAACCATGGCGGCAATCCGCTCCTTCGTCGAAGATGGCCGCTATAATTTCCACAGCGTAGATTACCAGTCTACGGTCGAGCTCGCCGGATACCCTGGCTCCTCCTCAGCGGTCCCCGATTTCCACCGCGAGGCAATTGTGCATGCGACGGGCTTCGACACGGCGTCTTACGGGCCCGATGTTTCTCCTGCACAACAAAAAGCGAATCATAAGAGGCTGGATAGTTATATTCAGAAGTGGAGGGATGTCACGCCTGGAGGAGGCGCGTATGCGAATGAGGCAGATGTGCAGGAGCCGGATTGGCAAGAGGCCTTTTTTGGGGATACGCTGGAAAGATTGGAAGATATTAAAAGGGATGTGGATCCTTGGGGTGTATTTTGGTCTGCTAGTAATGTGGGGAGTGAGGGGTGGAAGATTACTGGAGAAGGGGCGGGTGGAGATGGAGAGTACGGGAGGGGGATGTTGTGTAGGGTTGAGTGAGATAAGTTGGGGAAAAGGGCAGACGGGATTACATTTGCTTGTATACTTGAGCATATATGATTGCCTACTTATTTTCTTTTATCTTCTCTTGTTGAGCGTACATAGAGCCTCAACGATAAGATTTGCACGACTCGTTATGTGGTGCTTTCCCCTACTTGCCTTCTCTCTCTTAATATCTTTATACGTCCTTCCTTCATTCTGCCTCGTAGAGGACCTTAATACCCATACTCAGCGTTACTAAGATCACCGCGAATTGAGAAACATATCGTTGGCTTGCGATACTTTATGGGGATTGCGAAATTGTATGATACTCTATGACGCTACAAATTTTTGGGAGTTGCAAAATTTAGTGTTGTGGAATTAGAAGGACCCGTTTGGCATGATTCTTCCACTGCCTGAGGGGGGAGGGGGGTCGAAACCCGGCCTCATAGGCGGGTTCACTTGGTATCCTGTAAACCCTAGATATTGACTGATCCGAAATAATGCGACTATTTGTGGGGTGGGAGCGTCGGAACTCGAATTAGAGTGTGGACTTGCTCGTTTTTGGGGTTGGGGGTGGGGAGGGAAACTTGTAATATATAAAATGCAAGGCGTGAGTTCGGGAACGGTTTGGCTTATTTTTTTTACCGAAATTCTTGAAGATGGTCCAGGTTTACATAAGTATGAAGTAATTTCTTATCTAAAGCCACCTATCTTCGAACAATCCAAAACAAATGCCTTTGGGGGGTGCTTGGAGCATACAAGAGGACCCCTACGGCAGCAATATAGAAGGAGAGCGAAACGATGCCAATCGATCTATATATCTGGAATAACTGACAATGCAAAGGGCAGTAGTGACTGCAAACTACCCGGTCACAAAAGAAACTAAGGAGAATATCAAAAGGATTTGGGCAGCAGCTAGGCGACTTGGGAAAGGCCTTAGAACGGGACCTCCTACCAGCCAAATTGAACAATCCTCCACTGGAATTGATCAGCTCTACTCCCGAGCACAAGAAGCAATTGAAAAATATAAGGCTGTAAGAAGAGCAGCCCCCAGAGCAAGGCAAGATAGAACAGTCCAGAGCCATAGGAAGAACGTAGCCATTGATAAGGCAGTATAGCTGCATGGAAGGAGAGATAGCAGGAGGAATCCAATAAAGCTGGCCAAAACGCAGCCATCTGGTTGGGAGGAGGGGGAAGCAAACCGTTTCACCTCTATGACTGCTTCCCTAAATATGAAGCAACGGCAGTTTTTCTACTTCGTACAGAAGCCCTTAGACGAAATGATGGGTTAGCGAGGATTGGGGTTTCAGGAATCACTCTGGGCTTTCCATGTGAGACTGAACGGCAGAATCTTCAACATATCCCAGCATTCTGCACCAGCTATACCCCGCTCTGTGCGAATATCCTCCTAATACAGGGACTACATAGCTCCAGAAATTTCTAAAAGAAAAGAGGATGGCAAAAGCTGCAGCACAATGACTACAAAAAAACAGTATGCTTGAACGTTTCTAAGTTGCAAGGGCTATTGCAAATGAGACTTTAGGAGGCTGGGCCCTCTTCCAACTAACACAGACCGTATTATAATAACCCCTCTGTTGCCTGAGTGGCAACAATGGCGGATGTGAAACCAGTAACTAGTGGTATAGCTAGCCGGTGAAAGAATCTCATCACAGCTAGATTGGAATGGTGTAGGCTGAGGAAAAGGCAAAGGACTTCGGCTCTAGAGGGTCACTCCTCTAGAATGGGGTTTAATTTACCGTAAGCATTGATATTGCGTGTTCATAGACCCGATTTGGAACCAGGTAGCACGTTAAATTGAATTAGTATTAGTTATTATATGAGTATAAAGTTTTTATTGAAAATCCTACGATATTTGTCCAACGTACATCCTTAGTATATACACCGAATGAAATACCATTATAACCTGTGTCGTTCCAAATCAAAGTCATAAACCAAACCTACCAAATCTTTTAGCCCATCAAAACATTACATGATCTCTATAAAATGCCCAATAACAAAACTGCACATGGAGAACAAACAATAAGAATACAAAAATCCCCTCTGTAACTTCTCAGCATCACTCTTACTCGTCTTTGTTGCCGTTGCACTTTCCATCGGGCTTTGGCCTACGTTATTAGTGAGAATAGGGTTAGTACCGATGGGTGGTATATTCCTACTATTCGCGAACGGTTCTCCTGAAGATGACGTCGTACCTGCAGTCGTTGTAGAATTCATCTCAGCCGCCGCTTTCGCTACTGATGCTGCAACATACACCCAGCTTGCCAGTTCTTCGACTCCTGTCTTCGTATTCGTCCGGCTTGGGCTACCGTTCAGAGATATCGTCGTAGTCTTGTGGTCCGCACCTACGGCGAGCAAGACTGCAGCGCTCGTGGAAGAAGGCGTTTGCATTGGGAGCGCATACACGGTACTGTCTATGATGATGCCATCGCCGTTAAGTGCGAGCGATACACTGTGGTTTTCGAATACGAAGGGAGCATCGCTAGGAGCAAGAAGGTGCGTTCCGCCGACCACAACCATACTGGCGCCACCAGTACCTGGTATTACCTCTACTGGTACGCCCGAAATAGTTGAAGTTGCCGGTTTTAGAAGGGCCGGTAACGAATGTGTTTTCCCATCAATAACTAAATCAATCCCATTTTCACCAAGCATAATATTCTCCCCTTGAACCATCACCCCCGGACCACCAGGTCTCAAGACCGTAGTCCCGCCAGCCAGAATGTCACCATCCTGGAGACGCGAAAATGAGATATCTGCGATGGTCGTTACCAGAAGCGATGGAGCTTCATGTGGGATGCCGTCAATATAAATACTGCGTCCCGTAGCGTCAAGGGCGATGGTTCGTCCCTCGAACATGACGGTATCTCCTGGGTTGAGCACTTGATTTCTCCCCACCACGACGGTGCCATCAGGAAGAGTGGAGAATAGGATATCCTGGATCATGGTCGGAGATGGAGTCTGAAACGGCAGGCCCATTGCCGTCACGGTAAGTGCAATGGGTACGCTTCCGATGAGCGTACTACCACCATTTGCACTAATCGTTTGGAAGGAATGAGTGCCATCACCCACAAGAACAACACTCGGACGCGATGGGTCTTTCCATATCGTTTGTCCGCCCACTTGCGTAACTGGATCCACGGTCGCGGTGCCGGAGATCACAAGACCGCCGTTTTGAGGGGCGACCGAGAGGATAGTACCTGATATGATGGCTGGAGGTCCGCCGGCGGTTATGGTTTGCTGGAGCTTGGGAGATGCGGGATTGCCGATTATGATCGTGCCGGGATTGGAAGGATTGCCATTGATGAGAGTGTTGTCTATGGTGGTGAGAGGGATGAGAAAGGGATTGTAAGGTATAACTTGGGGTACATCCGTGATAAGAGGGGGGTCGTTGATGGAAGGGTCGGTATTGGGGGGGTTGTTAACCGGAAGGCTGTTAACCGGAAGGTTGTTAACAGGAGGGTTGTTAGCCGGAAGGTTGTTAGCAGGAGGGTTGTTAGCCGGAAGGTTGTTAACAGGAGGGTTGTTAGCGGGAGGAGGGTTGTTAACCGGAAGGTTGTTAACCGGAAGGCTGTTAACAGGAGAGTTGTTAGCCGGAAGGTTGTTAGCCGGAAGGTTGTTAACCGGAAGGTTGTTAACAGGAGGGTTGTTAGCGGGAGGATTACGGATAGGCGGGTTGTTGACTGGAACGCTAGGATTTAGATTTGGGTTGCTAAGGACCAGGTTTGGATTGCTATCGATGGAAGACACGGCAGAATTAGTACCAGGAACGCTTGGAGTTGGGACTGGCTGAGGAAAAGGGATTATTGTTAGGAAAGGGATGGTGATAGCTTCCGGCAAGTTTGGTGGAGGATGGTTTCGGCCAGGCTCATTCGGTGGAGCTGGAGGATTTTGTCCCAGCGGCGCATTAGATGCTGAAGGGTTTGGAGCCGGCGGAGTATTTCCTCTGGATGGCTCTGAACTACCGGAAGATTTCTGATCTACCGATGGTTTGGAAGCTTCTGTAGGCTGTACGACCCCTGGATTCGGCGTGCTGCCAGGCACAGGTGGAGTTGTCGGGTGTGGATTTCCTCGAGTGACCGTAAAAGGCAAGGATGCGGTTCCCAGTGCAATAGGCGGATCCATAGCTCCTGTAAGGGCATGAGAGTTAGTTGAAGACAATAGGTTCAAATGGAACGTTGACAGCTTACCTTCCCAAATAAACCCACAGCTCGACCACTGTGGATCCAAAGCTCTCAACTGAGGTGGGACGGATAAGTATGGTCGGTGTAGCTCTGAGATGATAGCTGTACATCGGCCGCCGCCCTCAGTGCCAGCGCAATGTCTATTGCCTGGATAATGTCAAATTTTACAAGACAGCTGCAGTAAATAGTAACTTACACTGGTATGCAGATGCTGGTATTGGGCCGTTAACATCATCCCAATTATAGGGTCTAGGAGTGGCGCCCATAAGGACGGATTGCCATGGTCTGCCATCGGGCAACTGTGTGTATACCCAGCCACAAAGACTGGATATATCACTTGACGACACCTCCACATAACCATTCTTATATTTCCCACCGACTTGGGTCTTGAATTCGCCGAATCCTTTATATTTACAGTTCTTGTAAGCCGTAACTTCATCGTATTTGATATATGCTTTGTCGGACCAGAATGTGCTTCCGTTTAGCACTGTCGACGAATGAGGATGTGAAAATATAGACACAGAATCTGGGAAATGGTTAGTATACTCCGTGAGAATAAGTTATAAGACAGAAGGGCTGGAAACATGTAAGTATTCAGGGCAGCTAAGGAATCAAGCACTTACAACTATCATATCCGGGCGATGTATTCGCGCATATATTACGGGTAGTGGACGGAGGAGCAAAATACATTAACTCAAAGGAATAGGCTGAAATAGTGCATTGAGCTGTGGCGCATTGGCTTGATATCACCTCGAACGTCTGGGTGCATATTGGGTCAATAGGTGGGCTTTTGACGACTGACCCAGCTTCCCAGTTCCATGTGAACGTTGCCTCTTCTCCAGGAGCGAGAGTAGTCTCGCGGAAGAAATTTGTTGCACCAGATATGGAGTAAATATTCCCAATCGCAGAATACGTTTCTCCATGGATGGTGAGAACAGGATCGGATCCTTGAACCATTGTCAAGGGTGTTGTTTCGCCATTTACTGTTATGGAAATTGGGGGCGAGGCAAGAGAAATTGTAAAGACATTGTCTGTGGACCAGGCACTCCAGCTATTTCCAATTGAAGAGGAGAATAAGCTCCAAATGTTTTGACATTCCTCTGGAGAGCTGGCTGAGCATGTCTGCTTTACATGTGGATAAGGCAGGGTAGCACCTGGGGGAGTCGAGAAATTGTAGGCCAAATAAGTGGTGCTCATAGTAGTGATGATGGGAGTGGGCAACGTCACTGGTTTGAATGCCCTGCTTGCTTCCTCTTCTCTATTGAAACGCGGGAGACCATCGCATAGGATATTGGACGAAGCGTTTCCGGTAGGTGTGGGAAACACGGGTGTGCTCAAGCTAATAGTCTGTACCCATGTGGTGCTATAAAGCGTACTGAGGCTACTGCGGGATCTATACCATGCTGCATAAGACTCGGTAGAATACCAATAATCCGACCAACAGAGGGTAGCATTCGAGTGAGCTATGTTGAATAAGTGAGATTATTTCGTAAAATAAGTGAGATTATTTCGTATAATAAGTGAAACTCTTCATATATCTTACCAGAGGAATTGAGAGGTTTGGAAGCATTGGCGATGGTACTGGTCAATGGTACCCATGAGGAATTCGGAAAGAGGAAGCCAGATAGGGTAGCGGTAATGGCCGGGCCAGCGGAAGATGTTTCATTGGTACGCACTGGTTCCATAAATGAGGACGTCAAGTTTGAGGCCAATGCTGAAGACGATACCAAGGTAGAAGAAAGCGTGACCGGCGTAGGCGTGCTTACGCCCGCTTTTCCTGTGCCATCCCCAGTTCCTAGCAAAACTGCACCACTATTGGTAATTGAAAAATATCCCCATATTTGGGATTGAACGTACCGGACAAGTTCCCCACACTTGCAAAAGCGAGAGACCGAGCAAAGCCTATCATCTCACCCAAATGGACGTTTGGGAAGATGAGGATCTTTCAGATGGCCGAATTTGCACCTTTCGCATGCTTATATTAATGTTACGGAAGGGTTTTCCGGGGGAACGGCGTCGATGCTAGCTTTGTAGGAGTTGGTTCAGGGGATTTCATGCTTAAGTATAGTTGCGGTGACATTAGCCAAAGGGCATCCATATTTGGATGGTGTTTCGGCCTATTATAGTGCTAGTCCTAAGACTTAACAATTGGGGGCTAAAAAATCCCATAGCGTCCAACAATTACCGGGGGTATCGTGCTGTCAGATTGGATAGATAATTTGTGAGATTTCAGCTAGGGACCCATCATGCCAGCAAAAATGCCTTGGGGGCTGTACTCCAACCTCCGAAACCGTATCTGCCTGCTTACGTTACACGGAACCTTACGGAAAATTAGCTTGAAGGCCCTCACAATCTCCGCATCCACTGGTGTTCCGAGACAAGAAAGCTGGTTCGAAATTTATTGTTGATGGTGAGGATTTTTGGTTGACCAAGCTGACGTCTATTTTAGCATCTCGTCCCACGGTCCGCGATCCTTTTCCACCCACACGAGTTCCCCACGCGAGTACCGCACGCGAGTTCCCCACGTTCGTGATGTGGAGGCAGATGAATACAAAGTGAAGAGCCACCGGTCATTTTACTAAATGTTCTAGATCGTAAATAGTCTTGAGAATGTCATTTAAAGGCTGCAAGGAACACCAAAGTCGTGATTTGACCCATACTGCCACATGGGAGTTACTTTCCGTATCATCTTGTTCTTCTGAACGAACTGATTACGAAAATCACGTCCATTACCGGTGCACGGCACTGTGTCGTCTCTAGGGAGCCCGTTGAATTCTTAACCCCTAGTGAGGCCGGAGTGGCAGAGTTTCACAATGCCAAGCCAAGAATGAAATCATCAAAAACAGAGGAACTTTCTTAAAAACCACCCGACGTACTATCTAACGGACGGCCATACTTGCTATCCCGGTTTGGTAGTACGATAGGACACCTCTGTGCTTGTGCCGCTCTGAGAGCGTGACGATGTATCGCCGCGACGAGGGCATGGAAGAATCCCGAATTCTAGGCGCTTCCTGGAGGAAACTTGTTAAGGCCAACGCTTGTGGACAGAGTATAAATAAGGGTTGGAGTCCTTGTTAAGGCACGTATCTAGGCTGGCAATCAAATGGAGGATTTTAAATGGCGTGGTGCTCGCAACCTCCTACGAACAAGACCACAGGCAACCTTGCAATTCTATACCGAGGCTGGGAGTGTTGGGGTCACAGGGACACCAAAAGGAAGGCTTA
>ML994267.1:0-24705 GCA_010093945.1 Delitschia confertaspora ATCC 74209 | reverse complement strand
CTGACTAAAACCCCCTCATATGCAGTCCGACGGTTGCGTCAAACGTCCCTATTCCTCGCTCCTTACACCAGGAGAAACTGTGCCTTCTTTTCCAAATGCTTCTTATTCGACTTAACCCCAAGATCTTCATACTCACTGGGAGAAAATCATCCGTATCATCCCGACCCGTTCCTCCAAGCCCACCCATAGCCCCCAAAACCACTGAATAGTCTTCATCAACCTTCATCTGCAGTTCCATCTTCTATTTCCCCCTCGCCATTTCCCTACTTTAACAATTTCCCCAGTCCATCTCGGTCTCGACAAAACAGTGCACGATCTTACCCAACTTAGCGCCGGACTTGTCAGGGATGTCAGTTTTGACGGCCATGCAAACTTCATCAACCTCGATATGCGAGTCTATGCTGGAGAGGACGACGCGAATTTAAGACGCTGCGGGAAGAGCTCCTTCTGGTTGAAGAGTTCGTCTTTGTATTCGGTGCCACTGCGCCTGATTCGTGAGACGGCGTTATCGATGGTAACGAAGATTTATGCCCGAGGTGGATGGTGTCAAGCAGCCTGGGTCCTAAATAAGTCCTGCACGATGTCCAAAAGCCTTCCGCTTGACTAAAAAGTTATCGAGTTCGTAGGACAACCATAAGTTAGAGATGGTATCGAAGTACTTTGCCACGAGCGGAGAAATTGAACGCATACCGTTGTAGAAACGAGGCACTTGGATAGTAGGCACGGGGGGCTGCACCATGGACGCGTTGCGAAATGATATGTAGTTAGTTAAGGTTAGAACGAAAATCAACGGTTGCCTTGGCGAAGAGCCCCAGTTGTGCGTCCAGCAGCAGAGGTAGATCATTCGGTGCAGGCCGTCTTCGCGTCTCTCTTCTAGGATTCGCACGTGGGCGATGTTGCGGTTAGTATGGAGAAAGATGATTTGGCCGTTTCCATCCATGCCGGTGTCGAGGTACACGGGCTCAGTAGCCGTGGGGCAAACGGAAGTGAATTTGTAGTTATGTTCTTCGGTCGATTTGTCAACAAGATCTGGGAGGATCAGATCGCGCAAGGGGCCATTTGTATTCATGCGGCGTAACTTCGTCAAGGCTTGGGCGGAAGCAGAGCAAGCAGTGGAGCTCTGTTTTTTCTGGCAGCTCGACCAATCCTGAATTCGAAAATGGTTGCAGTGGATTGCCTGCAGACGTGTAGAAGAAAGCCATTGCCGACATCTATGTCGGTGTAAGTTGGTGGAACTATATCGACTTAACGTGGAGTGTCTGCGAGTTGAGGAGGAAAACGGTTGTTGAGAATGAAGAAAGTAGTTGGTTCGAGAAAGTAGTTGGAAGAAAGGTGGTTGAGGAAAAAGCGAGGAAGGGGAGAGAACAGGAGGGAGTAGTGGGGAAAGAAATCCCGTCTAGTGGAGCCGAAGAATGACTAGAGGTGGGGAGTTTGCGAATGTTCTGCGGTGTGTAGAGGGTGGTGATTTTGATGTGGTTGGATGTGGGTTAGGTTGTCAGGCCAGAATAACATGGTTGGAGGGGAAGAAAATAGTTGAAGGAAAAGCAGTTAAGAATATAGGCAATAAGTGGAGAAGGGAGACTTAAAGGTGACCAAATATAGGAGGGCTGTGGGTGTCCTGTAGTATGTACAATGTGGTGAATCTAAACTGGTTTGGGGGGCGTGTAGGTTGTTGAGAAGGAGGGTGGTTGAGAAAAGATAGGTTATCTCGAGGAAGAGAGTGTGATTAAGACTACCTGTCAGTGGGCCTGGGAGGTGCCTGGTTTTTGAAGCGTCCTCAAAGGTGTGTGGGTTCTAGAGGGTTGTGAATCGAGCAGGAAGAAGCAGGATCTGGGAAGTGGTTGGTAAAGGAGACAAATTTGAAGGGAGAATCTTCAGAGGATTCTCTTTACATAAAATAGGTACAGAGCATTTTCACCAATGTATATTCACTTTCTTTAAAATGTTTCACTTCCCCCTAGTGTTTCACTCCCCTGAAACTTACAATCTGAAAGCACAATGATTACTAACAACCCTCCTAAATTCTATAGTAAGGTTAGCCCATCTTGTAGGTCAATGCACATTCAATCAATCAGCCTATCTATAGCTATCATTGTTTCTCAGGGGTAACGTAATTAGAGTGAGAAGGGCCATCACGTAATATTTGCACCCACCTCCTCCTTTCAGTCTTTCTACATGGTCCTCGTTAGTTCTATGGTGTTAAAAGTACCTTAGCTTAAAGTGAATGATAATCATCTTAAATACGGATAGAAGAAGTACGAAGAAGAAGTGAAAGCCAACTCGAGATATCTATCTTACGAGCTTTGCTTGCTAACGTTGCATCGCCTCCAGCAACGGATCAATTGACTAAATTGTCAGTCTCCCTTAGGTATAGACAGGAAGCAAGGAAAGGGCCTGTAGAGGATTGATAAATGGTAGACATGATGTCCATTGGTGCTATGATAATTGATGATGTAATCGGAGAGGTGGGACGACCTTTTCCACCTTCTGGGCACTCACTTCACCACCATACTATGGTATTATTCGGCTTTCAAATGGGTATACAAACTACGGCAATCATATTATGAGCATGCTTATGAGTTTCAACACGGAAGAAGTGCCATCTTCTGGACTTTCGACATACAGCACTTCCTTTAACACGCTGGAGGTCATGGAGCCACATTACAGTCGGCTCGCTCACGAGAGCCGTAAAATAGTTAGAAACTTCCGTACCGTTAGTAGGATTTTGACGTCATGTCCGTCCTACCCCGCCAAAAGGTATTTGTAGCAGCGATGAGCTCCAGCCTGCATTCAAAATCAAATCATCGCTCCACTGCATATCAATTCTGGAGACTGACTATCAAAATTTATATCTCCTAGAACTCAAATCGTACCTCCTTAAACGGACTTATCCCCAGAAACCTATCTATGATGTCTCTCCGGTCCGGCGCCGAACAAGATCTCTACAGCTCTCATTTCAGTATCGGCAACGACGGGCTCAATCGTCTAAAGCATATGGCAAGCTACAAAGGTGAAGGCGCCGAACAAGAACGATATGAGGAGCACTTTGGCCTGGAGGAGCAGACGGTGAAACATGCGGCCCAATCACTTCTCGAAAAGAAGGGACCAGGTGCTGAGCAAGAGAGGTACGAATCCCACTTTGGACTTGGCAAAGACGGATGGGAGAGAGCGAAGCATATTGCCGGAAGCGTTAAGGGAAGTGGTGCGGAGCAGGTATGGGAATCGGTGTACGATATAGTTATGGGGTATTGACCTGACATTCGGATAGGACCGATACGGCGCTCATTTTGGGATGAGTCGCGATATGGTTCAGCAGATAAAGAAGGAGTTGGCGGATGGGATGAAGCATAGCGAAGGTGCTGAGTGGATGTAAGATGTGTTGGATGAACTTCGTCAAATGCACATCCACTGGTGAAAATGGCTGAAGGTTCATAAAATAACGAATTCTCTCAGGGCGGGATACAAAGTTGTGTCATGTATGTATTCCTGTAATAGAATGATTCAACGCGAGGTTGAAACCAGATGCTGGCGGCTGTCGAAAGAAAGCAAGTTGAAAGAAGATAAGGCGTACTTACGCGCTGAGGCTGAATCGGAATATAAGGCGCCCACCAAACTCAATCTCTTTAGCCAGTCTTCCCGTCCATCCCACATGATCAAAAAAACTATATACGATACGTAAAAGCTTAAAGGTGTCTGTTTCTGCCAAACTGCACTTCTATGCAGTTCCGTTAGCAGAAGCAGGCGAGCTTTCGGTTTATCTTTGACAGTTCAGCCTTAACGGTATGACAGGAAAATAAGGGAAAACAGGCAACTGCACTCGCACCAGTTCTCATAATAGCCCCTCTAAAGTTGGGTCAAAGACTGAGCTTACCATAAAGCAGCACAACCTGATCTCTCAGCAAGGCCCAGTGGCTAGACACAGCTCCCACCGGACAACAGATACAACCCCTAGACATCTCTCCATCGTCATCACTATTAAAAGACATGGATAATATGTCAACTCCCGCAACAATATGGTTGGTAAGTAAAACTGGCATCTTAAACACCTTTCCCTCCTTTACAATCCCCAACCCAACCCCCTCATCTCAGACTCTCTCTCCACAAAATCTGCCTCCCTAACCGCTCACTCATTATTTTACTCCCAGATATCCCCCTCTTCCTCGAATTCTTTACTCTTCGAACTCCCTTATAAGCCCTAGTTCCCATATTCCATCGTTCAGAACAAAGCGAGGCCAACATCGCACCGCATATGGCTTAGAATTTGGAACATAGACGAGCCAAATACTACTTGCACTCTGGGCTTTGAAGTCTAGGAATATTTTGGAGTCTTTCGTCTATTCAAAGCCTTATATTTTTCCGCCGCTTCTGGCCAATGTAAGGTTCGAGACTGCTGCCAGGAAGTTTCTTAGCCAGGGACTTCTTTCAGTACGATATCCCACCAAAACCTACAGAAACAGTATAATGCAAGCATCTATGGAATCACTCTCCAAAACATGTGCATAGCTTAGGACTGAACAAGTGACTTTCCTTGAACTACCTTTCTCCTTCTGTCACCTCTTCTTGCCTTTACAATCAACGCTCCTAAAAGCCACCTCATTCTTCTTACTCCGCCATATACCACCTAATATCCTCCAGCCCCACTCAATCCATAAAATTCAAGCCCCACCAAGCTCTCACCATAAGTGGTCCAATTAATCTTGTTCTTGTCCTTTTCTCATACCGCGGAACATGCATATTGACCGTATTACGAGGACGTTTGAACCCGCAATCAAGGAAGACTTGAATATCGCTGGCTTTTTCTTCGCTGTAGAAGCTGATGGAATTGGCACTTTAGAAAGTCTCGCCGTACTAGGAGAAGGAAGGGGTTGGGTGACGGTAAGCGGAATTCGGTTGGGATGGGAAGGTCCAGAGTAAGCTGATTGGAAAAACCCGAGAACTTGGAGCCTTTCGGGGAAGAAGTATCCTGGGGGATTACTTTGAGGGGTTGTGGTACCGTTGAATTCAGAGAGGAATTGATGGTTTTATTGCCTCTGCGAGGGGCCACCGGAAAGTGATTTTAGAAGGTATCAATGTCGATATTAGAGAACGTGCTAAACAGAAGGGTTATAAAGTAAAAGGTAGTTAGAGGTGATTGTGAGGCTTCAATTGTTTTTAGTTTTAAAACTCATCCCAGTGGAGGGGTGATATCCTGCTACGCCGTACCATAGAAGTGGGCGTTTTCAGCAGTGTAATGGATTTGATGGTAACGCTGAGAAGGCGGATGTGCCTAGGTAACTATTTTGCTGGCGACCCTAGTATTAACTTGCAAACATACCTATTCCTCTTCTCTTTGGCTACATCAACCTATTAGTATTGTAATAGCATGTCCGTTCACACCTTCTCTATTTCTGCCACTATATACCACGCCCTTTAATTAGACTTCCAAACTCAGTCAACAGATCAGACAGTCACCTTCTCCTCCTTCTCAGGATTGATATGCTCAACAGTGGCCTCTACTTTCTCCGTCATCAACTCTTCCACCCCCTTCAAAAACCCTACAGCCACGAGCGCCAGTACGACGAACGGAATAACACTGCTCCACCCCAACCTATAGGCCCTAGCATAACTCCAATGACTAGCTTCCACCGCTTTCGTCATCATCTCCCTTGTAGCACCTGGAATATCTTCTATACCGCCATCGAGGGCAGCCAACAACTGCGGCACTGAAGACGCAGGAAGGCCCGCCTTAACAGCTGCAGAACCCACATCTCTCGCATGATGAGAGTTGAGCCGTCCGTTCACAATGGCGGATATAACTGCGGACCCAAAGGCACCTCCAATCGCCCTCGCCGAAAACGCCAACCCCGTCGCCGTACTCAAAAATGCATGCGGCGCCGTAAACTGCACACAAGCGACTAACAACGTCAACGGTCCTGACTGTCCAATTCCACCTAGTACATTAAACCCAATTTGCGCCTTCTCCCAGTCCGGTCTCACACACGCATACAATATCGTCACGATCAAGAAAATCGAGAATGTGACCAAGAGTGGGGATTTCAGGTCTTTAAAGTGCGTGGCGTACCAGGTTATGGGGATAGAGAAGAAGAGTGTAGTGAGTTGGTAAGAGAGCTGGCGGATGGAAATGGACCAGGCGTTGGATTCGAAGCCGAGATTTAGGACGATTTGAGGGGTTACAGAGTTTACGGCGGAGTAAAATATCCACCTGTGGTAGTGGTCAGTGATAAGGTTTGATATGGGGAGACAGGGAGAGGATTACCCTTCCACGGCAAATGCGAAAGTAGAAAGAGCGAAGTTCGGCCCCCCTTCAAAGAAGACGTGTGCAACAATCCCGTCATTTCTACCCTTCCATTCTATTAATTGTTAGAATACCGGAACATACTCACCCGCCAAATGTACATACCGTAGAGGCAAAACAGAACAAGGAATCCCAGCCCGATCCCAAGAGGTGCGGACACGTGAGGATCAGACCAGCGGTACGCTCCGCCAGCCCAGTCAAGAGCAAGGAGCATAAGGGTCGCGGAAGAAATAAAAAGTGTAGAACCAATCGGGTCACAGGCCCACACGTACTCCATAAACTTCATCTTCGGATAATCAGATCGCTTCTGAGGCCAATAGAAGAGGAAGAGTCCCAGAGAAGATGCTCCGTGGAAAGCTGCCTGCATCCAGAAGATGTTGCGCCACCCCGCCGGATCCGCATTGGTCACTCCTCCAGCACCAAGTCCGCCGATACTATAAAATTGTTTAATAATTGATCAGGAGATTGGAGTGGAGAGGACTTACAGGCCGCCTATAGCACCTCCGACAAATGCGAATCCGTTTGCAAGGGCACGATACTTTAGAGGAAGGATTTCTGACGGAATGGACTGGACGATAGAGATAGTAGCGAGAGTTACTCCGATCAAAATACCACCTCCAATCAACATGCTCATGGAAGTCGCTTTGGCGCAGATGATAGCTCCTACAAAGGCGATCAGTGGGGGAATTGACGCCATATATTTCCGGTCCAACACATCAGAGAGTCGTCCCACGATTGGAGACAAGGCACTTTGCATCAGCAAGGGACCCTATATATAGTCAGTGCTCATCCTTTAAAGTTACATGAACTGAAATACTTGAATAATCCATCCAGCCAGCTCAGCATCTCCGAGATCTCGAACAATAAATACAATGACGGAACCAGCGGCTGTAACTACAAACACTTGTGACATAATACTGCCGGTTGTCAGTGAGCGCCTCAAAGCGGGAAAGCAGACATACGCGAAGCACGTTATGAATACAACAAGCCATGACCTCCAAGACAGATTGATATGCCTGGCGTCTTCTGTTGCTTCTTGTTGTACTAGTACAATGTGCGCTTGACCATGGTGCTCCTGCGACTTGTTGTTTTCCTCGTTTTTCACCGATTCAACGTGGACACCCTCTTCTTTGGTCTCCATTGGTGGAGACCGTACAGGTATTCACAGCGAAAGCTGGGCCTGGATAAATTGCAGGGGGGTTAATTCGTTTCTTATTAGTTAATTTCAGAAGTACATCTATGTCTCGCTAGAAGAGAACTGCTGGCCTGGGTCCAGAATAATGCGAGAAAAGCGACGAGACACAATAAGAACGACAGCAAATCGGGAGCAGAGAAATATCCATATTAAAAGCGGGAAGATGATGAATTTAACTTTTTCCGACCGGAGGCTGCATGATCCCGCTGTGTCTCGGTACATAAATACGAGTTCGTACATTTGCCATCTTTGGTAAGATGAGAGGTAGAAGAAGTGGAACTATGCCAAAGAAAGAGAAGATGTCCCAAGAGGATGAGCAGACCTGAATGCCCACCCTGCAAGCCATGGGATAAATGCAGAGGAGCTGAAAAATGGTGAGGGGTTGAAGGCCCAAGGGGGGTTGTTATGTTGGATCAAAGTTCAGCCGGCCCGAACGGAGCGCGTGTGGAGTCGCAATTGCCGGCATAGTTTGCTTTGTTTGGCAGAGATCAGTTTGCCTTGTTTGCACTTCCCTCTCCTCCCAAAACTCACAACCACTCTCAACTTGACACCTCTGACTCGTTTTCACAACTCAACCATGTCATGAAAACGATTCAAGCTGCAGATGAGATTGCTCTCGGCGGCGGAATGCTGCCCGATAGCTGTCCTCCCAAAGGTCGACTTTTGCCTCTAAAGACTCGAGACGAACTTCGTGCTGCGCTGGAGACCAGTATGGACCTTGATCCTCATTTTGGTTCCAAGACTAACCGTATGCAGTCGACGTGTACGCCGTCGAAGTCCCCGCCCGGTTTGCTGACAAAGTTTTGAAGTGAGTGTCACAAGTTCGTTCAATAACTCTTGCTAACACAGCCCAGCATCTTCCGGACTACCTATCCGGACCTCTTCACCAACAATTTCCAGCACATCAGACGCGTGGCAAAGTTCAGCTTTTTGCCTCCGCACATACAGAGTAACTTTTCTTCCCTCCCAGATTTGTGGGAGGAAGTTGAGGGTCTGTCTGATGAGATTGTTGACGAAGATGCAGAGCAAAAAGAGAAAAAGCGAGTCGAGCTACGATACGTGATTACTACGTCTACGTCCTCTCTCCCGACTCGTGACCTTCTTCAATTGCTTGCAACCAATCCACCCTTCACAGGTCTGCGTATTCAGCCTCAGGTATTCACAGTTCCGATCCCGGCGCTTGCTCCGACCTCTGCTGAACAGGCGGAACAATGGTCGAGGGAATATTGGCCGGTGTCCTATAGGAACACTAATCCGTATGGTCCGCATCCGGCTCTTGTTGGACGCAACACAGCTGAGATCGAGGATGCTGCCCCGATCTGGTTACACTTGGCCGAGGAAGTGGGTGAGCAAGTTCGGGCGGCAGGCTATGGCGAAAGCGTTGGATGTGTAATTACTGACGGCAGCGGCAAGCCAGAGGAGCTCATAGCAGTGGCAGGCGACTGTCGTTGGAGATCTCCAAACGGCGAGCCTATGCCAAAGGAAGCTTCTGGAAACGTCATGGCACACTGTGTACAAAGAGCTATTGCTATGGTGGCCAAGAAACGACTCAGGGCCTCCGGAAAGGACCCCGAGACTGAAACGCTGGCTCACATATATTCCGATTCGCCTGTCACTGCCATGGAAGAAACGGCTTACTCGGTGGATAACACTCCCCCGAATGGTTATCTCTGTGTCGACTTGGATATATACGTCTCTCATGAGCCCTGCATTATGTGTTCGATGGCTATTCTCCATTCACGGTTCCGCAGGTGCATCATTCGTCGTCGGATGCCACTAACTGGAGGACTGACAGCAGAGACCCCTGAAACGCAAGCAAAGGGAGATATATACGGCGGCTCGCGCCCTGCAGGTCTTGGATGCGGCATGTTCTGGCGTCCTTCGGAATTGAACTGGAAATTCCTCGCTTGGGAATTGGACACTGGTGTTGAGAAGGAGGTCGGAATAGAAGATACCCTACATGCATAGAACTTGAAAGGACGATTACGGACAATATAAATAGCACGCATTAGCATAGATATATGGAGTTGGATTGCATTGGACCCTTATTATAACATTCAGGGGCAAGAGAACCTATAGTCACGTGCACTCGTGCTCGAACCAGCCTTGGCGCGTTCGCGCCCCTGTCCGACTTCAACCTCACCTTAAACACAGCTTCAACCGCAAAAGATCCTAACACAACAATGCTGCCCGACGAACTTCTTGAACAACTCCAAACTAGTTTTCCATGCAGAGAGCTACAAATCCGCCAGCTCTCCGCCCTGTACTCGGTAAATCCTCTCCATCGCTCCCCTTTCTAACATGTACTAACATCTCTTCCTAGGCCCGTCTTCCCAGCCCGTCCCTCCTGACTGTCTATGGCCTCGAAGCAACTGGCAAAACCTCGATTGTTAGGGGTGTTCTTCGCGCAAATAGCATCCAGCATTGTATCGTGAATTCCCGCGAATGTATTACCGGGCGACATCTCCTAGAGCGCACCGTCGCAAGTTGCCTAGACGCGCTGGACCAGTATGACGATGCCGAAATCGATCGGAAACCATATGCACGATGCGAGAATATAAGTGCGCTAGTGGTGCATTTGCAGCGGATGATGGAGGAGAGGACTGAGAAGTTTGTACTGGTGTTTGATGGGATCGATAGGCAGAGGGAGGCGCCGCCGACGCTTTTACCATCTTTGGCAAGGTTCGGGGAGATGGTATGATTATTTCCGTTCCAACACTCTCCGAGTCACTCCCTATGTTCTCGGTATTCAATAACAGATCAATTGACTGACTCAAACAGATTCCACACCTTTCCATCCTACTAATAACACGTTTCCCCCTCCCGCTCGCCCTCCACAGTCCAGGGGCACCACACCTCCCCTTCCCACCTTACACCCGCGCCGAATCCATCCACATCCTCTCTCAGAGTCCTCCCAAAATCTTCCTCACACCCCCCGACCCGGAGAAATTTCCCGACTACACAGCTGACCTAGCCGCCGAAGACGATGCTTGGCTCTGGGGGCGATTTCTAGGTACAGTATGGGACACCATGTCCAAGCATGTAGGTCGCGACCTCGTTAGTTTCCGCACAACTGCCCTTCGAATGTGGCGACCCTTTGTCACTCCTGTCGTCGCCGGCGAATTAGGCACCCGACATTTCGTGCGCCTAATGGTGCGCCAACGCTCCCTTTTCCAAGGTGAAGAACCGCTCCTCAACCGCGTCGTCCCCAAAGAAAGCCGCTTCAAAGAAAATATCAAGGACACTCTCGCTGTAGGGACAGTCAAAAAGAAACCACTCCACCTTGACACAGATATTCTGTCTCTCCCACACTACACCCACTACCTTTTAATCGCCGCCTACCTCGCCTCCTACAACCCCGCTCGCACAGACTCCACATACTTCATGACACATGCCGACGGCCGCAAGAACCGTCGGCGGGTTAAAAATACACCGCTCTCCTCCTCTGTCTCCCTGTCAAAATCCAAAAATGCAAAGAACCACCGCAGAATTCCTCGGCACCTTTTAACACCCAGCCCTTTTCCGCTGGATCGGTTGTTTGCTATATTTAGGTCGTTGGTGGAAGGGGAGAGGGAGGGATCGGTGCCCCAGACAGGGGATTTGCTGGGCATGGTTAGGACATTGGCGAGTTTGAGGTTGCTGGTTAGGGCGGGGGTGGGCGGTGAAGTGGAGGGGGGTGGGAAGTGGAGGGTTGCTTTTGGGTGGGAGTGGGTTAGGGGAATTGGGAGGGGGGTTGGGGTTGAGGTGGGGGAGTGGTTGGTTGGGGGGGTTGATGGGTAGGTGATTGATGGAGGAAAGGGGAGGAGAAGGGATAAGGACTTGGAGAGAAGAGGAGTCAAAAAAGATATCATCTTCTACTGATTTAGATTTAGAATAAAAGTTTTAGGTTGAATTTCCTTCCATGGATTGGAACAACGGAAGCATATCCATAGTGGAAGACACATAGTCTCTAGTCGTTTAATAGATCCGGTTAGGTATAAACTTTAGTCGGATGCAGAGCTTTTAGTACAACTGTGTAGGATAGTGATTAGATCTAAGTATACTCATCGATTTCGTTATCTTTGAGCTCACCATAAAGAAACAAGACCACACCTTTGTTTCCACTAGTCTGGGAACCTCAATGCATGGACCGAAATCATATCACACGGCGGCTATTTCAGCCACCTTTACCAGCCAGTCTTCAAAGTTATATAAACAGCAGTTTGATCTCTGCCGTGCCTTGTTATATTCTTCCCTTATTTCTAGAATATTGTTGATCGTAAAGAACGAAATAAGAGACATTTAATATATGTGCTCATGCTTAGAATGACTATGCTACATACAAGGGCTATTTATTGAGTAGCCCAAACTCTAAAATATCCGGCAAGCTTCTTAGGATCATGACAAGAAACGCTTAGGGTATTGAACAAACCTCTACTCCAGGTTTACGAACTGCAAGAACACTGCATCATTCCCTTAAATTTCGGAACATCGCCACAGAGCCTGTCCTCTTCACCCTCATTCCAACCCCAGTGTTCTTCGTAGGGGTTGAGGTTAAGTTTCATGATATCCTTCAAAATCTCCCTCTCACCCTTCTTCTCGACACGGTCAATCAACTCATCCAAAATCCAACTCCTTGGCACGAAATTGGGGTTGACCTTCCTCATTTCTTCCATCCGCTCCTCGTCCTTATCCGCACCCCAGTCCTCCATAACCCGCCAACTCCACTTCTCCAACCACTTCGCAATCCGCTCTCTCTTCTCGTCCTCCTGTCTAGGCGCCTCGCCGTTACGGAAGAAAATTCCCGCTGTATCCTTCCGGCCCTGCTCTGTTTCCAGATCGGCGAGTCTGACGCCACTGAGTCGTCTGAACGCATGGTGGAAATCAAGTTCGTATTTCTCGAGGAAGTCCAGCAACTCGCTGTACACCTCATTGAAATCACTCTCCTTAGTCGTTTTGAGCCCGAGACGAGCAGTCATGAGACGCTTATACTCAGCCAGAAAAACGGCCTTGTATTCATCCCCTGTGCGTTCTATAATGCCTTCCGCGCGTGCAACCAACTCATCCACATCCCCCTCCTTAACCCCTTTCTCAATGAACTCCGGATCATCGACCTTAGCCCCTGCACCCATAAGCTCGCCAAGGGCCTCACCGAAGCGCACCAGGTTCCACCATACGATGGTGGGTTGGTTGCGGTAGGAGTAGCGTGACATGTGGTCGTCGTGGTTCGGGGTATAGGTAGGATCAAAGGTATCCAAGAATGCGAAAGGCCCAAAGTCAACTGAGAGACCAAGGACGGATGTATTGTCGGTGTTCAGCACGCCGTTCATGAAACCGTAGGCTTGCCATGCTGCGACGGTTTTGGCATTGTTGCGGCAAACAGCGCGGTAGAGCCGTGTGAAGCGGTTCTCGGCTTCGGGCGACTCGCCTTGGATTTCATCTGCGGGAACTCCAGTCTTGATTTCGGAGGAAGTGGTTTTGATTTCGCCGGGAGGTAGCTTGGAAGGCAGCTTGTCCCAACCGCCATAAACGTTTACGGCGACGTATTCGGCAAGTTGTTTGAGGAGTTTGCGGTTTCCGCGCATGCGCTGCAGGTCGAATGTTCCGAGGCGGATCCAGCTCTGTGCGAAACGGGTTACTATTGCGCCTGGTTCGACGCGTTCGCGGACGACACGCGATCGAGGACAGAGTGTCAGTGCTAAAGCGCGGGTTGAGGGAATGCCGATTGCGTTGAGATATTCAGAGACCACGAATTCTCGTATACTGGATCGAAGGACGGCTTTCCCGTCGGCGAACCGCGAGTATGGAGTCTTACCCGCGCCTTTGAGCTGTACCTCGTAGCGCACGCCGGTCTTGGGGTTTGTAGTCTCGAATAGGGATATAGCACGCCCGTCTCCCAGCTGGCCTGCCCATTGTCCAAATTGATAGCCTCCGTAACATTGTGCCCAAGGATATATTCCTTCCTTCGTATCTTCGTCCCAGGTAAGGATCTTGTTTCCCGCAAACACGTGCTTAAACTCTTCTGTCTCTGCTTCTGAGGGGTCGAGGCCGAGATCTTCCAGAGCGCGCGATGATACTGCTAGCAGTTCTGGCGAATGTGTTATTTCTGGTCGGACGTAACTGAACAGCGCATCTTTCACGAGGCGTGGTCCCAAGTCTTGACGGGGAGCGTTATGTGAGTCGGCTGGAGTGGGAAAAGCGGAATCTGCGGGAAGATTTGAGGTAAAGACATTGGATTTAGGAAGGTCTTTGAGGGTATATCCGGTTTGAGAGGAGCCGCCGTTTGTGGCGCCGTTGCTTAGGTGAGTGGCCATTTGAGCCAAGCGGTTTGAGCTGGAGAAATGAATGTTCCTTGTTCGGTGTTTGAGACGGGAAGATAGGGTTCGGGAAAGCATATAGGAGGGTGAGAGGAATGTACAATTGGGAGAGAAATGTGAGAGCGAAAAGTGGCGTAGAGTTCAATTATATATTCCTTAGATAATTGCCACAGTGAATTATGGGTGATTGGACATTGGCGTCATCTTCGGCTGCTCGGGCGAAATTCGATCGAAAGTATGACGCACCTTATCGATAATGGATCCCTTACATGACTCGCTTAAGTAAATCCGCCAACATCACCGACCTCAACTCTTCACTCGTCCCTTTCCTCTCACCATCAGCATCACAGAACTCTGCATCTGAAAAACACTTACTGCTAACATCTGCTTCAGGAAGTGATTGTAACAGCTTCTTAGCTTCAACTGGCACTTTGCACCATTCGCTCAGCTCCTTCATAGTGGCTTAAAACTGAAAAAATTACAGTTCCGTGGCCATGAAGGACCGCCCAGTTATGGAAATTCCCGGGTTCTATTACGGTACATAGGGCTTTGGTCCCATAAACAACACCCTACTAACCAGAATCAGACAAAGAGAAGAAAAAGTACTTCAAGGTCCAGACAGCAGCTGAAGCGCCACGTCCGGACTCCAAGTATTCCGTAGCCAACATCAAGAAAGAGGAGAAGCTGGAAAAGGTAGGATGAACAATTCGCTAGCTTTCATGTTCTGTCACTTCATCACTCCAATAGCTTGTCAAAGCTACATTTTCCTTTTTCTACAGCTACAGCCGAAGAGCTACCTCTCCCGGTTTCCTCACCCGCTGACTTGACAATGAACGCGCCCTCCAGGCCTTCAAGAAACGCAAGCAGATTAAACGCCGTGACTTTCATTCCAGTCTACTTGGGCCAGAGCTAGGTCTTCTTACTCGTCGGCCACTGATTCTGGAAAGCTGGGCAACTGCATGTGCCAGAGTATTTTCCCCGTACCCGTTGTTGTCTTCACAGTCTACCCGGCTCTTTGCGCGCGATCCTGCAACAAATAGGCTATGGGTTGCAAACGATGACTGTACGGTCAAATGCCATGAACCTTGGGACCTTCCTGAACGTGGGCGACGTGAAGACAATGCGAAACGACGGCGCCTTTACTGTGCCGACGAATCTGATATTAGTACTCCATTTCCGTATTATTACAGACCGGCAGCGATGACACACTATGTCATGAATGGACCAATCTCCACATTGAACTATCTTCCCGCATCCGGCACCCTCGTCGTCTCGACCTTAGGATCCGACCGAGCTCCTGTTATCCACGTTTCCCGACCCGAGCACGACGGTCCCGGAATAGCAGAGCTTTTCACAATAATGAACCAGTCCATCTGGGCCGCGGATCCGTTGCCTATATTCTCCACTAGAACCCTCAACTCCATTCCACCCACAGACACTGAATGCATCGCCTTCGGCATGTCCACCGGCTTCATCATTCTCCAAGGAGACCCCACCGGCTCCATGCATGAGCAAAACAACCCCGAGTTAGCCACTAACATCGAAGCCCTGTCCTGGCTCTCTCCTCACAGTCTCGCCCTAGGAAGCCGGGACGGGAAGATCCACATCCACGACACGCGAGCCCGCGGTACTACACACATCCTCACGCACAGCACGCCTGTTAAACAACTCCGCCGTACCGATGACTTTACCCGCGTGGTGTGCGCTGGCATTGACGATACCTTGGTATTGTATGACATGCGCATGTCACGCACCAGTACCAAAGCGTCTTTAGAGCATATGAGCAAGTCATCGAGGAAGAAATCGCGATATCGGTCGACACCAAACCAGTCTTCAGTCTCTCTTTTCGCCTTCCCTTGGTCCAACTCCGATTACCCAGATCTTGGTCTCGACTCTCATCCTCATCTTGGTTTACTTGCGGGTGCCGACGAGCACGGCAAGATCAGTGTCTGGAGTTTACGTACCGGGCACGTGGTTAAGACATGGGAGCCACATCAGCCCAACCAAGGAGGTGAGAGGGGGAGATGTGTTAGGTTTGAGGAAGAGGATGGAGGGATTGGAGATGTGAGTGTTTGGGGGACGGTAGGGAGGGAGGTTACCAGGTTTGGGTGGTAAGAGGTTTTGGGGAATAGGATGGGCATAGCAGGGTGGTTCGTACTTGAAGGTGTCAAGGAGAAGATGGGAACTGCGCCTGTGAAGATTACTGTATGATTATGACAATATAGTATATTATCGAACAATTCTATAAACTCTTAAGTTACTTCTCTATATATGCGGCATACTCCTATCTTTACTTTTCCGCTAGTACAAGCCACACATTCTAGTACTCAAAAAATGGCGTTGAGGGATGAAAACGTGGCAATTGGCAATAACATAGAAAGGATAAAATACTGATTATTCTTAAAATTAGGGAAATGGAGTCCGCAGTGTTATGGAAAATGAGAGAGTGTTTTCAAAGCGAGGAACAGAGCATTAGGGAGTGGAATAGAGAACAAAACTCAGATTCTGCCAACTTGGAGTTCCTAGTAAGAACGTAAAGAGGTCAACTATGTTTATTTAAAACCTTATGAAACTTCCAGATATGGATAATAATTTAAAACGTTTAGCTGAATTCCAAAGACAATGAAAATTGCCAAGGGGGCAGCCGTTATGCAGATATCTCTTCAGAGTCCTCCTTCTGCCACTTCTTCGAGTTAGTGATATTGTCAATGATTATTCAGATATGGATTGACTTACCGCAAGAGACCCTCCGCAGTTCACTCCGCAGCTTTTTCCTCTAAATCTTCACTCGATGTCGCCTTTCCCGTCATTACCGGCTAACCATGGAGGGTATTGCCACCAGGGTAATTATTTCTCTATTCACAGATGTGGTATACTTACCCTACAAAAAAAAGGAAATCACACAAAGCAGAGTAGAGCATTCCAAACGCATAAGTTTAAAGAGAGATTAACATTCCATAGGAGTAGCGGATCTATATAAACCCGTGTCAATATAGCATAGCGTGGGACTCGATGAAGGAGATTACGTTACCGTTTTTCAGGGCTTGCCAGAGGAGGCCGTACTAACACCGTCGATGATGTTGATGAATATGGAAAAGGCGTAGGAGACATGACGGAGACACGGCAGCTGTCATGTAACTCTTTGGGTACGGTGAGATCGATGGTGCTTCCAAGGCCAACGACCTTGACGCTGCCGCTGATGGTAGGGTGCGGAGAAGCCGATGATGCAATCAAGGCTGATGATGTTGATGACGACGAAGAGAACGAAGGCGACAGGGTACGGATGGTGACACTGGCACTGTTAACGCTGGCGATATGCGCGTTGAAGTCGACACTGCTACCACTGCCAGCGATGTTGATCTGGATGGTTTCTGGGTGGATTCTGGATTGGTAACTGTCGTGGGAGTGCTTTTACCGTTGTTTAAAGGAGGAAACCTAGTATTAGTATGAGCCAATGTTTGCCCCGATGAAGCGTAAACCTTAACATGGCCATTGGCCAAAAGGTATTAGAGATATAATGTGTGTGTGTGATGTGGCAAAGGAATAAGGCTCAATGTAATGAAGAAAAGGCGAAAGAAGATGAAGTATAAGACGAGAGGCGGGCCAAGTCAAGTTAAGGGATGCCTTTTTTTCCAAAAAGTTCTATCACCTCAAGGGAAAGAATGAAAGATGGAAGGAAGGAAGGAATGAAGGAAGGAAGGAAGCCAAATCCAACACTGCGAGCTCTACGGTATGTAACCCAGATACCGTAGGGAGATTGTAGTAAGGTCGGCGGAGTCAATGAACGAGCAACTGCTTGGTAAAAGTACTAGATATCAACCATCACATCGATGAGAGCCTATCTCTATCCATTGCAGGTCATTATGCCAAGCATACACAAATGCCAACATACCTCCTATGAGTGACTTCACCAAGTATACAGAATGCATTCCGCTTGTACCAAAGCGGCTTAATCTGAAGGATAAATTCAGTCTCACCATGCATAAATCTGCTCACGATCGAAAGAAAATACCCAACTCACTAGTTTATTTCCAGTTGACGTACTCGCATACATGGGTTCTCAGAATAATCCCAAAGCTGCTGCTGCCTGAAAATTGACAGAGATCATGGAAGATTAGTGAGCCTTAAGAGCAAAACTGAAAGAGCAAGTGATGGGAACTAATGATGTAGAAGGGACGAGCAAAAGGAAAAGTCGAAGGGAATGTTAAAAGGCATGAGTTGTTGTAATGTCTCGGTCACAGATGGTTACTTTGTACATTAGCGCATCTCATACATAAGCCTAAGTCACTGTTCGGTTACTAAATCCAACCTGACATAGAGACGATATGGAACTTTTATTTCTCTGTCTCTATCGGAATTAAAGATAGTCCTTTATTCGGGAATCTCCTTCATTTGAGCCTTCGTCGGTCTAAATGATGTAAGGGCCCAAGGCAAAACCATTAAATCACGTGCGTTCACACGCCCAGTCGACTTATAAATTGCACAGCGGACCCACTCGTATAGTACAAGGTCTTGAAAAGTCTAAAAGTGATGAGAATGAGCAGAAAGGGCTTGGTGAAGGTCCGCGAAACGGAACAACGGGCAATGGAGTAAGTTATTTTCTATGCCCCTTGCGTCCAGAATGCTATCGTACAATACTCATTGTTCCCATAATCACCGAGTATAAATTAGAAGTAAGGTGTAACCAGGCATAGCAAAAGTCGCAGAGTTCTACCCGCCCTCATATCAAACTTGTATTCCAAGCCATCTGATCTTCACGGACGATGGGCATAGATATAAAGGTATAAACTGTAGTTTGCGTAGATGGTGTTAACGCTTGTTGATAATAGCCGTCATTTGTTCCCCATTACCCAGCACACGCTTTCCTACACGACTTCTAAATCCTAGTTACTAGAATTGGAAGCAAAGAGCACCTTATTGAGAGCCCGAGGAGGATTCAAAAAAGGAGATGGAAGAGTAGAATTAAGACACAACTAACCTATACACAATCTCCAACATCTAAATGATGAAATCCTACACTCACTCATCGGCTCTTATAGCACATAACCCATTGTACAGTTACAAATTCTCTCTCAGCACCAGAACATCCACGGTCAGTCTCATTACCTAACTGTGACTACTCTTCTTCCCTGGCAAATGCGGCAAATGAATCTTCCCCATCTGCTTTCCTCCCACTCTCTGCACTTGGGCAACTGCATCCCCCAGCAGGACTCTCACAGCGCCCTCCAAACGCCGGTCCTTCTTCCTTCGCATCCACAAAAGTATTATACATAGAATGACAAGGTCGATGGCGAAGTGTTTCACTGACGCCCATGCAAATCTAAATACCCACTGGAAGAAGGTATACTGCCGGCTGTGCAAACGCCGCGATTCCAACTGCTCTCGTAGTGCAGCTATTTCCGCTGTCATTTTAACGAGTGCTTGTTCGACTCTTTTCCGCCACTTGTCGTTGGAGGAACTTTTGGGCGGTGAAGGAGAGCGTGCTGGTACGACTTTTGGAAAGGAGTCTTGAGGCTGGCCCGGGCCCTGTATCGTGTCCTCGGGTTCTGTATTGGGGTTGTATTGGGAATCTTGTGCATCTACAAATTCCTCCACTTGGTCGTCCAAGTCGTCTTCCTCCGATTGTGACATTGGACTTCGTATCTGCAACGGTGCGCCCTCGGGGTCCTTCTCCTGGCGGAAGTTGCGAGATTGTCCTAGCTGCGAGTAATTAGGCGGAATATGGAGACCGAGATTGCTCAGAGTCTGTAGCGGTGAGGAGGACGAGGAGGACGGCACATTCGATTTAACTTGGTCCCAGACAAATTCTAATTCGCCAACGAGTTCGCGGGAATCTGGACTCGATGAGGCGTACTTGTGCATAGCCTCTATAAGTGTGGTGATATACCGGCGTTTGGCTTCTGTCCGTGATAGACCGTCCTGCTGCTTCCACGCTTCCCTGTCACATTCTTAGTGTCTGCTTCCCAGTGTCGAGTGTGATGTTGTTACCATTTCTCTCGTGCCCGTTTCGCCTCTTCCCCGCTTCCTTCTGGGCGTTCCATTATGCCGTCCACATCCCCCTCTATATCCTTGTCAGTCCTCCCATATACCCGGGGCACACCTGAGGCACGTACCCATCGCTTGTTTATAGAGGCCATAGAGCTTCAATCGGATGGAAGAGGGGGGTTTCTGTGACCCAGTGCGGATCTTATTAACCGTGTTGAGGGCATGGCTGAAAACGCGGTCTATCGAACACCATAATGTCAGTTTAATGTCAATCAATAGGTTCAATCATGTCGAAGATCTTGAGTACAATGTACTTACCTACAGAATCCGACATGACCGTGGTCTTCCGACGCTGCTCGAGAGCGGGGCAATCATCCAGAGGGGTCGTGGTAAAGATGGGAGTTTAAGCAGGATGAAACGCAGAAATCAGTTAACAAAGAGCTGTAATAGCGAGGGTAGACGTCTTGCATGGCGACAGTGATGAGTCTCTTGATGTAGAGAGGTATGGGTTACCCCAATCTCAGGAAGCCGCGGTACGGGCAATGTCCTGGCTGGTAGGGCTTGCTCTGACCAATGACGCGTCGTGAACTGATTCAACCATTTCCACGTGCTTGCAATAACTGACTGAGCTGAACCACGCTTCATCATACATCATCTTCTTTATTTCTGAAATGTACACTCTCTTTATTTATTCTGATAAATCACTAAGGTGTTACAAGGACTGACCTCTGGCTGAGGTCCCACTTGAAAAAGGAATTCTCAAACATACCTTCGTCCTCTACTGCCTTCTACGCAGGATAGCTAAACTTGATATACATAAGGCTAGATGCCTCTTGAGAATGTACAAGAGCAATTTGACAAATATAAGCTTTGGACTGGAAATATTGGCGCAACTCATTCAGGGAATCTCTATCAGATCTCTTTGGACTATAGACTCAGGGAGGCAGCCTTTTTTAAAAGACTAGGTAAACGGCGGCATTAGCCACAGCTTGTGGATTTCAACTTAACTTTGTAGGTCCTGAGACTGCTCCGCTCTTTGGAAGGAAAGGTAAGAAGGGCTCCTTTAAAGGCACAAAAACTTGCCTGGCCTTCTCCACTGACTTTAAGATGTTGTATTTTCGGCCTATACATATAGCGCACAAAGCTAATTTAAACAACCTCTTCCCTCGTCTGCAACGAAAGCCAACTCTTCGAGGAAACGATTGCGGATTACGACACGGATACATCTTCATTCACATCTGGCGAGGACGGGAATGTTGCGGAAAAAGTGGAAAAAGGGGAAGATTCATCATGGGAACTATCATCAGACTCAAGCCAAAGCAGGCCGTCGGGCGGTAAGCAGTTTCATCTCCTCAGAAATGACCCTGATATACCTTCCCTGGAGACGCTCAGTGTAATGATAGTTTCTTCTTAGGCACCGATGCTTGAAATGACTCATCTGTTGCAATCGATTACATTCACGATTACGTCTGTGTTGTCTTCCTATTCGAAAACCAGCCCCATTTGATCTGGTCAAACACAAAACCTTCCCTGAATCATCCTATTATCAGCAATTTGGCGTAGGGTATGTAATGGATAAATTGCCATATTTGGACCCTGATGTTTCGAAACGTTTGGGGAGAATGATTACATGTCGTCGCCAAGTTCTTCATTACCGGGAAGAGCACAACCAGAAACTGCATACCTCACTAGTCGAACCGGAGATATCTTTCCCAAAATTCATATCCAAGGTAGCACCGGAGATCGATCATTCACTTCCCACCATGTCGCAGACTGCCGGCGTCAAGTCCGCGCAAAGCCAAGTAGCAAGTAGCTATTCCGGGCTTAAATCAGTAGCGACCACTTTCCGACTCCAAAAGAAACCCATGAAAGTGCTGTTGATTTGAGCGATCTTTATACACCATCTGTGCTGGGATCCAGGTTGTCTATGGCTAGTAGTTATACAGGTACAGACTTTCAAGTTGAAGTGCCCTCAAGACCGAAAGGTACAGAGGGAAGGGGGCTCGACTGCTTTGAATGCTCTGTATGCTTTATTCCACAGACAATCAAAAGCTCTCATCATTGGAAGTGAGTACCAATCCCTTCGCAAATAATTCATGCTTACCAGCAGGATAGGGGACATGTTTTTCAAGACCTTCAACCTTATGTCTGTATCTATCATGATTGTGAGCTCGTTGACCACTTATTCACAGGCAGAGATGAGTGGTACATACACGAAGGTCGGAACATAGGATAAAGTGGTTTTGTAACACTGCTAATCACGACGAGTTTACTGATAAAGAGAAATCCCAAGCCCATATGAAAGCTTTCCACAATTCACCTTGGACGGGGATTCATCAGCTATACTCTGGGGCATGTTTCGGCGGCCTTCGCGCGAAAACAATGGCTCTTGCAACCTCTACATGCGCCACACCAAAAACCTGAAACATTATGTCTCCAACCATCTCCAACAAATTGCACTCTTTGCTCTACCTAGAGAAAGAGAGGTCTCCAAAAGCGAAGGACCGGGCAAGGCCGCTAACCCTTTAATCTCTGAAAGGAGCCCTGGCGAGAAAGTTCCAGCAGAACTCGATGACGTTAGCAGCCTCTCGTCTCTTGGCGAAGATTTGGAACCCGACCTTCGAAATCAAAATATATATACTTTACTTGACGAATATGACGACTTTCGGGCCATCAAAGTAGCCGAGTTAATCTACGAAAAATGTAATGCTGTCACAGACAAATTTTTAAATGTGAGGTTTGGCAATCTACTTCTTGATAGAGGAAGTGAGAATGAGCCTTCCGATGGACGCAGTCACTGTGACAGTGTTGCGCAAGAGAAGGGCAATCATTATATTATTAATCACCACTCATTTAGCACGTTCTAGTCGAATTAGTTCTCATGAAATGGAACGTCGTCTCCACTTCCTGGTGGAGGGCGAAGGCTTCAATACTGCTGTAGAAAGTTGGCTAACTCGCTCGATGTGCTGCCCATCACCTTGAAGTGCAAGAAGTTGATGTCACATCTTCTCCTCCTTCTTAATATTTACTTCGCTTGATAATGCGATGGAGGGAGCTCTAGGTGGGATAAATGTGGTTATAGTAGACCTCTTTTCTTTAATTTTTTTCCCATTCCAATTAGAGTCTGTGGAGTGACCATGTGAGAAGTGAGAGAAATGGAGTCTCTGGTGGTAAGCTGACGTGCAGCACTAGGTCGCTCGAATCGCTGTCTAACCTCTTCATAGATATATACTATGGACTGCCGTCTAGTTGAGACAGGTCTTGTGGTACGATACTTCACTGGTTGGCGTGGTGGATTAGAGCCTCTCTTTTCGAATTCGACAGTAATTTAAAGTTTATTCATTCGAAAGGTGAAATCTGCGCCGGTTGGCTGATGTATAGCGTCGGAGAAATTGTTTGTAGTAGGATGATGTACAGTATCGGAGAGATCTCTGGTAGCAGGATAGTTTGTAGCATCAGAGGGGTCGACCAGTTTTGCTTGATAGATATCACTTCGTGTTGAGCGTCCTTGCGGGGGGGGGGGAAAGCTGTATCCTCCTCCTCTTTAACATAACTTTTACCCTCCTAGTCCCTTGTGGCAAAGAACATATCATCATCCTCTGGTTGGCGAACCATCCTTCTAAATAAATGAATACAATTGGCTATCAAGGGTTTCATGATAAATTATCTTTGTGGTCATTTCTTCTCTTGTAGCGGTCCCGGCCTCTCCTTATGTAGTAAAGATTGATAGGGTTATGGTGGCTGGGTGATTCTGGATTAAAAAATGTGAAAAGCAGAGACTGTGGCGGCGCACATGCTTGCATAGGTTGGGTAGGCTGCCTTGGGTAGGTTGAACCACTTCATAGTGAATGATGAACACGTGGGTGGTCAGCAACTCTATGGGTCGCTTAATCACTAGTGCCCGGATGGCATCTGCCTAGGACTTGCTATCCACTCCTTCCTTCTTCTTCTTCTTCTTCTTCTTCTTCTTCTTTAATCCCTTTCTTTTCATGAAGTTAGCTGTCTTTCTGGTTGAAACCGAGGCTCAGATGCGGCGCAAGCGTGAAGAGGCTATACAAAGCGAGCATGAAAGAGCTTTGTAGCGCAGAAGCTTCGATACTTCCCAGCAGCCGCGCGTGATCATATATGTGCGGCAGCACCAGCGTGACTCTGTAGGAGCGTGAAGAAATGAAGAGGGTGCAACGTCAACTCAACCTATGGAGAATTTGCGGCGCGAGCATGCTGCTGAAGAGCGACACGAGAGTACTGCTAGGCAGTGGGCCTAGAGTAATGCATGCGCCGTTATGCAAAGACTAGAGCGTGAGACTCACTGTGACTACGAGGCTCGACGCGAGCATGATGCTTTACGGGAGCGGTGGGAGCTTGGGCTGAGGGATTGGATGACAAGGGCAGTTTACTCTATTTTGGCACAATTTGGAAGCACGGGCATTATTAATATAAGAGAAAGGATATATGGTTGTTATAAGTAGATATGGAAAGCTTCAGAGTGTTGTAGTGTTACTGAACAAACCACTGAAAACAGCACAAGTCACGTGAATACAATATGTGGATGGTAGATGTGCGAGCCGCTCCAGCTATTATTGTGTAACCATTTGAACTTTGTAATTTTCCCTGCAACCGGTTAAGAGGGTTTAGGGGAAACGAAACCACTCATGAGGGGAGAAAAAAGGTTCAAGAAATGGTGTGACGGCTCACATGCTTGTATAGGTTGGGTGGATTGTGTCGGGTAGGTCGAACCACTGCGTAGTGAATGATGAACACGTGAGTGGTCAGCAACTCTCTTGAGTCGCTTAGTCACTAGTGCGCGGAGGATATCTACCCAAGACTTGCTGCCCACCCCTTCCTCCTTCTTCTCTAATCCTTTTCTTCTCATAAGGTTAGCTACTTGGGTAATCAATATTACGATTGACCTTCTCTTGCGCAACACCGTGACA